>SNQJ01S0120511.1:8215-27170 GCA_010110895.2 Picea sitchensis | reverse complement strand
GAATTTGTATATATTGGATGAAGATCGTTATTTAAACCATTTAAATGGTTAATTATTGGTTATTGTAATTTGTGTAATTGTTGTACATGGATGTTGTTTCCACTACAAAAGTTGGTTTAATATGTGTATGTGTGTGTAATAATCATCCATGGTGTTGTTTATGTTAAATAGAGTCACAGATCATATTTCCCAATTTAGATAAGAAGATGAAATTTGGAAGTATATGCCTCAATAGACAAGGGAGGTGGGTTTTGGTATGTTACAAACTAGAATCAAAGCAATACTAGAAGTCTAATTAGTTTTCCTTATGTACCCTATCCCCTCTATAGTACTATAAAGGAGGTTAGTTATGTTATATTTCCACCAAGTTTGGGCATGGCCCTCTAACTTCAATCACGAAAATGATATATTTTTCTCTTCTTTTTTGTTATGCATAATGAAATAGACTTCTAATTGTTGCAACCATTGATTCAACTTGACAACATCAATCTCACCTTGATAGGGTTTGGTGTCCACTTTCACTTCCACTTTGAATAGAGAATGGGATGATGTGAAATTGGAACTTGGTTTTTCTTTCTTAGCTCCTTTTCTAGCTCCTTCTCTGGTTCTTCTTTATCTTCAAATTTTGCATTAGAGCTAGAATTTGAATTAGCACTTCCAAATTCTTGAAAAGGCCTAAACTTACTCTCCAAAGATTACATTATTATTTCCATATTGTGAGAGATGTTAGAGACTCGTGCTTCCATTTTTTTGGTTCTCTTTTTTGATTCATCACTTGGATTGCTACTATGCCCATTCATCGTGGGTCGTGGCTAAGGTTTGAGAACTTTTTCTTTAAACTAATTTATAGACCCAACAATATCCCAAAACACCCTAAATAAACATTGTTTTGATACCAATATGAGATGCAAAATACCATGGATATTCCATTGGACAATTCCTCACAACATATCTTAAAATTTATTGCAGGGTTATCATCTATTATGTGGTGTTTACTTATTTATACTTAAAATTTAATATTACAATATTAGTGCTCAAAACATTGAAATAAACTAAGAATATAATAAGATAAGCTAAACAAATAAAATGACCACACCATCCACACAATGAACATAAGATGTACCCTAAGAAACCCAACCAAAAGGTGAGGACTATGCCTTAATCTTTTCTACTCATATATAAAATGTAAATATAAAGAATGATGGAATCACATGGAGTTGCAATAGACTCTCTGGGATGAATGGTAGTTATAGGGTCTTCTACTTCCTTTTTCTACTCACAATATCCCACTCATTTTCTCTGCTAAATTATGGAACAAAAAATTCATACAATAGGATTGTAACTCCTTCCTTTCCTAGCACCTCAGTGTTTAACATGTTCTAATAGTCGTTTAAGGTTAGAATTAGGGTTTGTGTATTCCTTAACTCCTAATTAGGGTTGGGATTTTGGACCCTCTAAGATCATATTAAAATCCCACACATAACTAACTCCACATCTTTGAGTAATGGAAGATGATGTACCGTCCACTCAATATTATGGTGAAAGCATAACTTGCGAGAAGTATAACACCCCCATACAAACTTACATTGAGGTGATATTTGAACCATTCTAAATCTCTAGATGAACAATGTGGAAGGGATGTGAACTTCATTTTTAAATTTAATGCCTAAAACATGCCCCAAACGTTTCAGGATCCAAAATCACCAAAATAGAATCTACCCCTAAAATGGACCCTTCAAATATATGGCTCGAATATTTCCACTTAGTATCAAAACATATGACAAATTATATAATGACCCATTTTTTTATCAAGTGATCAACAGAGATATTTTGATTGTTTCTTACATTTCAATCATGCCTAGAGGTGCTTGGGTATATTTTTATAAATAACTTAAATAAGATTCAACCAAAACAATACCTACTAGATTGGAGATCTAGTTACATCCTTGTTCTATATATAAGAGATACTCTATGAGGTGCCTTTCTCCTACAAACTCCATGTAAATAAAGAGAAAATTTTGAATTCTCATGGAATTATCTCTTATTTCTTCATTTTCCATATGATTTTGATTATATTTCCTTTCATGGGTGAGTGAAGGCAAGGTGTAGGGGGTGTTTTATTCAATGCAAATTTAAGGGCTAGCCCTTTCTCATTTACTTTCCGTCTTCTTTCTCTTCTTCCATGGATTTTGTTTGGCTCTGTTTGGATGATTTTTTGTTTGGGTTATTTTTGTGGTGATGGATGAGCTTCATCTACTTCAGGGGATATTAGCAGGGAATCGATATACTGAAGCTTACAAATGAAGTGAAAAATATTAATAAACATGCATGATATGTTGTAGCACTAGATGATACTAGTGGGAAGTTCATAGTGTCAAGGAAACTAGTCAAAGCACTAGATGCCAAGGATTTGCTTTATAGGGCTTATAAAAAATAGAACATTTCCCTCAATTTTATCACTACAAGGAGAAAACCTTATAGCATATGTTTTTATGGAACCTTACTGAAAAATTTATCCCTTCTCTGTTATATTGAAGGTTGTTAGTGGAGGTGGCATCTAAATATTTTTGTAGAATATTTTTTACCGGTGTGCCTATAACGTACATATGCCCCAGTGCACACATTTATACAATGCCCTAGTGATTAAGTATTCATTTGAATCATTACCCATTATAATAAAAGCATACAAGCACTGAACAAAGCACCCTGATGTTGTTGAACATTACGACTCAATGTGTATCCCTGTTGTTTGGCACACCGAGGTAGGGTAAAATAAAATAAAAATTACCAAACCGGTTTTCATTATTACACTTCATTTTGTGCTTCAAAACTCTTTGAAAAGAATCTATGCTCACTCTTCTTCCAAGACCACCCCATTTGCAGTGCTCTACAGTGACTTCAACAACTCCACTAGTAGATTCCAAACATTTCCAAAATTTGGAAAATACTGTGAATTTTCATTTCTTTTCAATAGTGGAACCATACATCCTTGGGACAAAATATCCCATGTAAATATTTTATTACCTTCCCATTTTCATTTTCATTGGATTAAAATTTGAAATTGGCTTAAAATTTGGTCATTTTTTTATTTTTTCCAATTTTGCACGGTGCGTTTGAATACTTTGGCTTGCCTCGAAGAGGTGTGTCCTGTGTGTAAATATACAGGAAGCGCCATTAATGGTTCATAAACTATAAACATATGCGTCGGTGTTATTCACATAAAGGAGATATGACAAACTTTAAAAATAAGCATAGCGATGCATTTTATGTGACACCCCATCCTCGATGAGGTATAAAACATAACACACTGCTAAAACAACATGTCTATGCTCTAAGAAAACTGGAGGACTAGTGCGTTGAAATTAATAAATAGCACCACCGATTTTCCATCAAAACTATTAGCCTAGCTATGCACTAAATTTAACCAAATGTACTAGTGTTGTAAATAACATAGCCCTGGGACGATTATATAAGAATTCAACATAGTAGTGTGTCATAGGGGACACCCTATTACCGGTGTGTCCAAAAATATAATGCACCACACAAAACTATTTGGTGCTCTAATAAGAGTGGAGCCCCAGTGCATTCCCTTTAACCAACCACACTGCCCAGTTTTCAACAAATAAAATTTATTGTAGCAATGCGTCAAGGTTCACAAAACGCACTGGTTCTAATTAAAGAACCGCACTAGAAAAAATATGTAACGTCTTGGCATAGCGATGTGTCTCATTGGATGCCCTATTTTCAATTTGTTATACAGTACAACACATTGATAAAGAAAACGTCTGTGCTCCAAGAACACCAGAGCACTGATGAATTCAAATTAACACATCACACTGCCTAATTTCCAATAAAAACAATTTATCCCAATGGTGCCCTGAAGTCCAACAAACACACCAGTGATGTAAATCGTGGAATTGGGATGAATATTTCACAATTTAGCATAGAGGTGCGTCTTATGGGACGCCCCATTACTAGTGTGTTCCAATATAGTAAATTCATTGGTGTCGTGCATAGCACGACACTGCATGAAACATTTAAAAAATAGTAAATCGATGCTTCCAAGAGGATGCCCCATTATTGGTGCCATAAATATCATCTCATCACTAATGACATACCGGTGTTGCAAGCATCAGGGAGCACCAGTGTGTTATGTATATCCAACTGCACCGCCTAGTTTAGATCAAAATTAAAATTACAAAGTGGTGTGTCTTGTGGGATGCCCCATTCCTAGTGTGTTATAGAACACAATGCACTACTAAAATATTTTTCGATGATCCAATAACCATGGATCACTGGTTCGTTATACAAAAAAAACCACCTAGAGGTTCTTTGTTTTTTATATAAAGCATCAATTCGGTGTGTAGTTACTATTTTTGGTGCACCGGTTCCTTTTCCACATTGTTTTTCAAAAATAAATTAATTTTAGTTTTTATTAAATACAATTTATTTATTTTTCCTTGGAATACTTCCTGGGGAAATCGACTGGGAACTTCCCCTCATTTCAAGGATGGTACCGAGGGTAAACTATTTTTTGTAGAAAGCCGAGGCTTTTTCAATAGCTCATTTAAGAGCTCATCATGTCACTTGAGGGAATTGAACCTGGGTGGGGGGAAAACACCCCTAAAAAAAAACTACTCGAGATAAACCCAATTGAATAAATACAATTTATTTATATATGTGTGTTTTATAATTTCAAATCATTATATGTGTGTGTGTGTGCCTAAAATATTTGTGAATCGTAGAAAATGACGATAACGAGAGGAGGAGGAGAAACAACAACATCAGGTCAAAACATACACTTTTTTATGTGAGTGGGAGTCCTAAGAGAGGGAGAGGGAGAGGGAGAGGATTCCTTTCCCTATTACACCTCAGACATGTTCCCTTTTAAGGGATGTTTTCCTCCTTGAATTTTATGAGGAGAGTACATCCCTCAAGGGGAACTCTCCATTTTTACTATAGTTGATCTATCATTGGGATCATGCTCGACATGCATTCAGGGTTGGTCTCAATATGTAGTATCAACCCATAGAGGAGGATGGTTATTTCATCAATGGGTTGTCTAGGAGGGGGGATGTTTGTCCCTAGCTCCCTGATCTACCATCTGGTATTACATGAGAGACCCAATTGGAATATGTGCAGATATATGTCAGGCTTTCAATTGTTTCCACTTCAAGACTCTAGGTTGTTGGTGGTCAAATGTGGATGGATTCATTTTATATAGAGGAGGTTAGGTTCTTGTGTCTTATTCTCATGGAATTTCCACACTTTACCTCTGATGGGAAATGTATTAGTTTCCCTTTGATGTATTATGTAGATAGTTTAGTGCAGAGGCCCCAATTGATAAAGTGGACAAAAATGTTTTGAAACGGTTTTGTTTTTCATTGGATCGTTGTCATGCAGTTTTAGGTGGAAGGATATTCTTCCCTTTCGTATTAAAGTTTTTTACATGTTTTCTTGAGAACTTTCATGCCACTCAACTAGGAGTACCCTACTTAGCTCCTAGGTCTATGATTGATGTGCATATGTGCATGTGGGGGGAGTTGTTTCCCAAGAGGGGCCAACTAAAGTGGCCATGTACTCCAGCCGATAGGGAGGCATGCGATTTTTTGTTTGAAGAGGACAATATTGTCCTCGATATTGTACAATACTCGTACACTGAAATGGATTGGAGAGGATTTCCAAACATCATATTTACAACATTTGAGCCACCAAATTAGAAAGGTAATATTATCATTATGTTTTGATAAATCTGGTTGTATATTTTTATGTCTTATTTAATGTACATGTAATTTATTGTAACATTTTGTTTCAATTATCTGATTATTATCTATTGTTTTACAGATATTGGAACATATGTTGGGGATGAGCCTCCCCAACAATATGAGGATATGAAGGATGCAACAGAGTAGCTTCCAAGAGATAAACCCAACATACCACACATGTCGGATTGAAGAGTCCAGAAAGAGGCGGTGTATCACAAATGTGGTTTGATGGTTAGGCATGGAGTGGTACCAGTACCAATTCAAGATATGTTACATTTATCAGAGATAGCTATGATATGGGTGACCATAACCCATGACATGACATCACTAATGCATCATTTTTTCTGTGCCCTGAACCTCATCAAGAGGTTGATAGTTATTTCTCATGATTCCTCCATCTGGCTCATCACCAGACTGACCCACATCCTCTGCACCACTTGGTTCTCCTCCTCCTCCTGCTTCTCCTCCACACATGTCACCATCCTCCTCCTCCTCCACTTGTGTCACCATTCACCAATCCTCATGCTTCTCCTCCACATGTGTCATCATACATCAATCCTCCTTCTCCTCCTCCACTTGTATCACCATCCACTGATCCTCCTACCTCTCCTCCACATGTGTCACCATCCACCGATCCTCCTCCTCCTCCACATGTGTCACAAACTATTGATGTTGTGGATAGTATGTTTGCATCTGGTGATGTAGAGATTGATTCTAATGGAAATACATATGAGAGTACACTTTTGTCATTAATTTTTTACATAGGTACTGATACACTGGCTTCTACCTCTGGTAGTAAAGGAACTGATGCCTCTGGGTCTAGTGGTGGACCTAGCTAGTAGTGGTATATTTGACATATATATTGATTTTTTTATATTTGACTTAAGATGTATATATGACATATTTATTGATTTTGATTACATGTGTATTTCACACACACACACACACACACACACACACACACATATAACTCTTGTATATTATGTTGCTTTATATCATCTTGATGTTGTTGTTTGATTTATAAAATGTATTATGAGTATACTATTGATTAACATTATTGATGATTTCTTCTTCTTCTTTTTTAATTAAATTTGAGATGTAACACTCATTTAAAATTTACAATTGTCATATAATGCTCAACTTTATTTTTATGAAATGATTTAATTTGGATTGTGATTACAAAAACTTATAACCATTAATGTCATCTAATGTTAACTCTTTTTCAAGGTGAATTGTTTGTTTTCCAACAAAATACAATATGTTGATTAAACATGTTTAGCAACAAAAATACATAAATATGATGAGTGAAATGTTTGTGATTTGAATAATTATGTATTTTTCATATATTTTAATAATAACATTATAATATAGTTATTCATTAATAATAGTAATAATGATGTAATAATAATGCTAATTTTTAAATTTTTATTATTCAAAGATTACAAAATATTGGATTAAAATGTATGCAAATATTGGATTTGGTTAATGAATTAAAAAAATAATTTGAATAATTACTCCTATGAAATGTTATTTTTCCATCTATTTTAATGATAAAGTTATAATTATTGTTCATTAAATTGATAATATTTATATTTTTTATTATTTAAAAATTATAATTAATTAAATTTAAAGTATTAAATATGAAAACTAAATCATTAATAATAATGAATTTCAATCTTTGTCTTTCATGGTAACAATGTATATTCAAGATTTCTAGGATTGGATTATGGTTAGGGATAACTTTAGAGGCTAAAGTTCATGTTTTGTCTTGCTTTCTTCTAAAAATAATTTGCTAATTTCTATTTTTTTAAATTATTCACCCAAATTCTATGGGATAAAATTATTTTACTCTAAAAGTTGTCAATATTTTCTAAAAAATATGCAAATACTTGAATACTTTTACAAGAATATCACCAAATAGTATTTTAAGAATTAGTAAAATTGGAAAAGGTTTCTATACTTTTAGATAAGTATGGATCCTTAAAATTTTCCTTCATTGCTACTAGGCTCTAGAAAAATACTCTTTTAAAATTTCCATTTCCTTCCTATATTGACACTTATTTCAATGAGAATGTAAAAAGAATGACTAATATAAGTTTATATGTTTAGAAAACTAAAGGATGGAGTGGAATAGGTAAACTCCATGATAGTTGTACTAGTTAATGTTGGGAATGCCATCAAAGTTGGTAATGCCAACACCACAAGTGTGATTTCAGAACTCATAGATGTTACAAGAAGTTATTTTGTTGAAATTGTCCCTAGAAGTTCCATCGAAATAAGTATATCTTTATTTGAATTTTGAATTTTTCCAAACAATAAAAAAATTGAGGTTTGATTTTTTATTATCTCATTTTTCAAAAATAAAATATACATTAAAATAAAGCTTTATTATGTTATTATATGATTACATCATAAACTTTGTGATATCTCAATTAATTCTTAGTAATTCAAAGGTTAACATAAACATATGTTAATACAATACAACACACATTTGTTATAATAAACAATAGATATGATAATAAAAATATATCAAAACCACATTTTGTTTTACTCGGGAAATCAACAACTAGTCGAGTACATACTCACATGACACATGGTCATGTTATCTAACTGCTACCACTATAACCCTAGGCATGCCAACACAGCCCCTCGTGTGACACACAAGGCTAGTCAAGGGTTTCAAACCAATGACTTCATGTAACGGAGTGTCTTAATAGTGCACTCCATCACCGACTATTCTACACCTCGGGGGCATATCCAAACCACATTTTAGATTGTACTATTTAATGTATTTTTGATGCAGGAGCATCACCCACGTCAAGCGAGCCAGCGCGAAGAGAGGGAGACAGCTGGACAAGCCAACGTGATTTCTTTTTGAAAGCACCTTGATATTGTTGCGCAAAACATTAATGTATGATTTGATGAAGCGCACTTTGTATATTGTAATGGGGCTTGAGCAGATAGCTCACGTCCTTAGGTAGATGAGGCATTTAATAGATTTAATGTAAAGATAGGTAGGAATTTAATTCTAGATTTGATAGATTTAGAGCTCGAGAGGGAAACAGGATATAGACACCCTCCTTTGTACATTGTATCATTATCAAGCATTCAGGAAGAGAAGAGCATGTAGAGAAGTGTAGAAAGAAACCTCCATGTACAGACATCGAATTAATAGAAAAGCTTTGATTCAATTCCATGGTTGTGTTATTCTCTGTGTATTGATGATATTATGCTCATGAATGTTTGCTTCTTGTCATGCATTTTCTTTTATATGTTGTGTATGTGATTTCATGGTTGAATTGGAGTCAGTAAGAACAAGAAGTTAGTTTCAATTGTTTCTCTATCTCGAACCAAAGAATTCCTGCAAGGAGTGCAGTCGAATCGTCCACAAGGAGTGCGTTGACAGAAGAGTTCAGATAGAGATAACTTTTGTTCTAAGTCCCCAGAAGTGCAGATAGGGCACCGGAGCCGTGCAAGGTGTGTGTAGGCTAGACGAAGTCTCAGAGTTCCAATTCTGAGCAAAGGGAGTGAAATACTGCTGTTGCAGGTGGGCACAGAGTTGAAGAGCTTCAACACTTAGTCGCGTTTGAAGACTTGCCGCAAGGAGTGCGTGCAAAGATTTCCAGGAGAGACTCGAAATATAGGAGAAAATCTCAGGAGGAATAGGCATTCAAAATTGTTGAAGGGCAGAGGAGAGAAGTTAAGTGAGCTGGTTGAGAAGCAGCGTTGTAAGTTGGCGAATAGTCTCGTGGAGAAACACTTCTTGTTCGGGAATTGCCGCAAGAAGAAGAGTGTATGGTCAACATTCTTCGTGGGGAATCCACGAGTTGTTGTGGATCGTTGGATCTTGCGGGTGCCAGGAGGCTACAGTGTAGGAGCGGAAGAAAGTTCGAAGTTCAGAAGAACAAGAGTCGTCGATTGGGATCATGAGGAGTGTTGATTATACTCGTGGATCGGCATATCGGGAGTTCGTAAGGTAAGACTCCAAATTTTACACAACGAAAGTCGCGAGAGCGTGAGGTGAGACATTCCAACAACACGTAAGCAGTGTGGGCCACAGGTGATAGTGGAAGACAGGTGGCGTAGACTATCGGAGGTTCGGCGTCTTGGGTATCAGGAGTCAACGAGGAAAGAAATTGGCCTCGCGAGCAGTGAAGTCATGAGGTAGCGATACTTTGAGTATCGATGATTCGGGCCTCGGGAGATGAGAGGGGAATTCATTGAGCTCGCGAGTAGTGAGACCGCGAGGAAGCGAGATCATGACGTCGGCGTTTCAGCGCATCATGTATCGGAGGTTGAAAACTTGAGAGTTGGTTGCCATGAGTGGCAAGACTGCGACAAGAGCAGAAGTCCCGACAAGCAGGAGAAGGTCATCCCTGACTGACACATCGGGTCTCGGGGATTCGAGAACCCAGTTGACCAATAGAGAATTCGGGAAGTGCGAAGTTCCGATCCTCCGATAAGTAAGCAGAGAGGATCGCGAGACGAGAACTGTGGGTGCAGATCTTTCGATTGGGAGATAGAAGAGCATTGACACTCTTCGGGCGAGAGGAAAGAAGGTCCTGGTGAGAGCGATCGTGCTCCGAGGAGTGTGGGTTGCGTCAGTTGTGGTATCAGAATAGAAATATCTTTGCTTTTTATAGCAAAGAGAGAGATTCACCATGCCGCCTAGAAGGGAAAGATAGTCACCAGACCCGGAGGATAGGGAGGTGCAAAGAAGAGGTAGGCCAGTAGGAAATCCAGAAATGGAGCGGCAGATGAGAGATCTTCGAGCAAGGCTTGAGGAGATGGAGACAACACAAAGACGCGGAGTTGGTGCAGGAGATCTTAGTGACTCCGATGTTGAAGAGGAAGCTGGACATGAAGAAGAGGTCACAACAGAAGATGCATCAACTGAGCGGTTGATCAAAGCCATCGCAAGGATGGGTGCGAAGGTGAAATTGGACATTCCAGTCTACGAAGGAAATCTGGATGCAGAGGAGATACTAGATTGGATTAGGGCTCTTGACACATACTTTGATTATGAAGATGTGGAAGAAGATAAGAAAGTCAAGCATGCAGTTACGCGCTTGAAGGGACATGCAACATTGTGGTGGGACGAGATACAAGCTGATAGACGCTGCAAAGGCAAACAAAAGATCAAAAGCTGGGATCGAATGATCGCGAAGATGAAGGCGAAGTTCATCCCAAGAGACTATCAAATTACTTCGTTCAGGCGAATGCAGAACCTGATACAGAAGCTGATGACAGTGAAAGAATATACTGAAGAATTCTATCGACTGAACATCAGAGAAGGTCATCGGGAGAGTGATGATGAGAAGGTTGCTAGATATCTGAATGGCCTGAGATATGACATTCAGGATGAATTGAGCATGCTAACCATCTGAACGGTGGAAGATGCTTACCAATTGGCTCTGAAAGCCGAGGAGAAGCTGAGCCGAAAGCAAGGACAACGAGGGCGAGGCAGAAATCAGCCCAAGGGTAAATCAGTTTCCCAGGACAAATTCCAGAAGTCCAAGGAGGAATGGAAGAAACCTCAGGGTAAGGTTGAAAGAGGCGGGACCTCACAGAGGCAACCATATGTTGAGACTAGAGGACAACAGAACGATCAGCGAGGGGATTATGCTGATGCAAATACTCTTCCTCATACTATAGGTCGAGGTAGAGGAAGAGGTGGAGTAATCACATGTTTTACATGTGGAAAGAATGGGCACAAGTCATATGAGTGTCCGAAGAAAAATAAAGATACAGGGGAAACTCACATCACAGAAGCGCAGAGGCGTGATGCTGAGTCAGAAGACATAGAAAGCGGAAGATCGCTTGGGATGCATAAAGTCCTTTTGACACCTGAGAAAGAGGTGGAGAATTCAGTGCAAAGGACCAGACTGTTAAGAACAGCTTGCAAGACCAAGGACAGGAAATGAAAGGTTATTGTGGACAACGGAAGCACCGATAATATCGTTTCAACCGAGATGGTAGAGAAACTAGAACTGGACACGACTGATCACCCGAGTCCATATAAAGTTTCATGGCTACAGAAGGGACATCAGATAAGTGTCACCAAACAATGCTTGGTTGAGTTCAAAATAGGGGGATATAATGATAAGATCTTGTGTGATGTTATTCCCATGGATGTATGTCATCTATTGCTGGGTAGACCATGGCAATATGACATAGATGTGATTCATGACGGGAGAATGAACACATATACTCTGGAGAAGAATGGGAAAACCCATATGCTGCTTCCGATAAAGGATAAAGAGATGAAGCCAGAAGTAAGCAATACAATACTTCTCATGAGTGGGAAGGAACTTCTTTCAGAAATGGAGAAGAAGGAAGATCCACAATTCTTTGTGGTCAGGAAGCCGAGAATTGTTCTGACTAGCACAAGAGTGGATGATTTTCCGGTTGAGATTCAGGAATTGCTGGAGGAGTTCACTGATATCATAGTGGATGAATTACCTCATTCGTTGCCACCGATGAGAAGTGTGAGTCATCACATAGACCTCATACCAGGAGTAAGTTTACCGAATAAAGCCGCGTATAGGTTGACGCCGCAGGAGAATGAGGAATTCAGAAGACAAGTCCAAGATTTGATGGACAAAGGATTGGTCAGGGAGAGCTTGAGTCCATGTGTTGTTCCAACAGTGCTCAGTCCGAAGAAAGACGGAGGCTGGAGGATGTGTACCGACTCAAGAGAGATCAACAAGATAACCATCAGGTACAGGTTTCCATTGCCGAGAATGGATGATCTGATGGATTGCTTGAGTGGGGCAAATTATTTTTCAAAGATATATTTGAAAAGAGGATACCACCAAATTCGCATGAGAGAAGGTGATGAGTGGAAAACAACGTTCAAGACAAATGAGGGTTTGTACGAATGGCTGGTCATGCCGTTTGGTTTGATGAATGCCTCGAGTACTTTTATGAGGCTGATGAATGAAGTCCTGAGGGAGTTCATCGGAAAGTTCGTCATTGTTTATTTGGACGATATACTGATTTTCAGCAAGACGAAGACTGAACATTTGAGGCATTTGGCCATTGTGATGAGAAATTTACAGCAGGAGAAGCTGTTGATAAACATGAAGAAGTGTTGATAAACATGAAGACACATCTCATTTATTTGGGTTTTGTTATTTCAGCTAACGAGTTGAGGATGGATCCGGAGAAGGTGGAAGTGATTAAGAATTGGCCATCACTGAGAAATATTTTTGAGGTGAGAAGCTTCCATGGTTTGTCTAGTTTCTACAGAAAGTTCATCAGGAATTTCAGTGGAATTAGTGCAGTGATGATGGACATAGTGAAGAAGAGACATAAATTTTTTCAGTGGACAACTGAGGCTGAGAAAAGCTTCAATCTGTTGAAGCGAAAGATCACAGAGCAACCAGTGTTGGTGTTGCCAGATTTTCAGAAGACATTCCAGGTAAAGTGTGATGTGAGTGGGTATGCCATAGGAGCGGTCTTGAGTCAGGATGACAGACCAGTCGCATATTTCAGCGAGAAGTTGGATGAGGTGAAATTGAAATACTCCACGTATGATAAATAATTTTATGCTATCATACAGGCGTTGAAGAAGTGGAGGCATTACTTGATCCCAAAAGAATTTGTATTGTACAGTGATAATCATGCATTACAGTTTGTGACTCAACAGGAGAAGTTGAATCAGAAACATGCAAAATGGGTAGAGTATATGCAGAAATTCACATTTGTAATCAAGCACATTTCAGGTACTACTAACAAAGTGGTTGATTCTTTGAGCAGGAAATGTTTGCTATTGCAGGAGTTTCGAGTCAAAACATTGGGTTTTGAAAATCTCAGGGACATGTATGTAGGAGATGCAGATTTTGGAGAGGCGTATGAAGCAGCTGAGAATCCGGTTCTCAGAGATTGGAGCCCTTAGATAGATTACATGATCCAGGAAGGATTGTTGTTCAAAGGCAATCAGTTGTGTATTCTGAATTGCTCCATGAGGGAGAACTTGTTAAAAGAGAAGCACAGTGGCAGATTGGCTGGACATTTCGGTCACGATAAAACATTCGCAAAGCTGAGCGAAGCATATTTTTGGCCGATGATGCATGCGGATGTCAAACGGTTTGTTGATAGGTGCAAAAATTGCCAGCATTCAAAAGGCAGAAAACAGAATGCAGGGTTTTATCAGCCATTGCCCATACCGGAGAGACCATGGGAAGCGATAAGCATGGATTTTGTGTTGGGGTTGTCGAGGACACAAAGAGGTGTTGATTCCATCTTTGTGGTAGTTGACAGGTTTTCAAAGATGGCACATTTCATTCTATGTCAGAAGACCAGCGATGCGACGCACGTCGCAAATTTGTTTTTCAAAGAGATCGTTAGACTTCATGGATTGCCGAAAAGCATAGTTTCGGAGAGGGACACAAAATTCATCGTACATTTTTGGAGGACGCTATGGAAGAAGATAGGAACTAATCTGGAATTTAGTTCTGCTTATCATCCTCAGACAGATGGACAAACGGAGGTGGTGAATCGAAGACTGGGAGATTTATTGAGGATCTTGGTAACAGAGCACCATAGCAGCTGGGACAATGTGTTGCCACAGGAAGAGTTCGCGTATAATGATTCGGTGAATAGGAGTACATACAAAAGTACATTTTAGGTTGTATATGGGATGTAACCAAGGGGAGTTTCTGAATTGCGGGATTCAGAACAAACTGTGACTAGCAGTGCTAGTGCAGAAGAGTTCGCTAAGGCGATGCAAGAACTTCACAGTCAGGTGAAGCAACGACTGATGGATTCAAATCAGGAATATAAGCACAGAGCTGATCAGATCGGAGACAACTTTAGTTTGAAGTTGGTGATCTAGTTCTGGCGCACCTGAGGAAAGAAAGGTTCCCGAGGGGAACATATAATAAGCTGAAAATGAAGAAAATTGGACCATGCAGAGTCCTGAAGAAATTCGGAGAAAATGCTTATGAAATTGAGTTGTCAGATGACATTGGGATATCTCCAATATTGAATATCGCAGATTTATACCCATACAGAGCTGGAGAAGCAGAGACTGGAACCTAGGAACCAGTGATCCAGTGGAAGAAACAATTACCAGTTGCAGAGAAGTCGCAGATGGAGTGCATACTGGATAGGCGAGCGGGTAAGAAGACCAGGAGAAAGCAGTATTTTGAGTATCTAGTCAAGTGGAAGAACCATCCAGTGGAGGATTCCAGCCGGGAGACTGAAACGATGATACAGAAGCATATATAGACCATGCAGGAGCTCATGGACATGAGCCCATGAAATTTTTCAAGCGAGGGAGTATATGATGCAGGAGCATCACCCATGTCAAGCGAGCTAGCGCGAAGAGAGGGAGATAGCTGGACAAGCCAACGCGATTTCTTTTTGAAAGCACCTTGATATTGTTGCGCAAAACATTAATGTATGATTTTATGAAGCGCACTTTGTATATTGTAATGGGCCTTGAGCAGATAGCTCATGTCCTTAGGTAGATGAGGCATTTAATAGATTTAATGTAAAGATAGGTAGGAATTTAATTCTAGATTTGATAGCTTTAGAGCTCGAGAGGGAAACGGGATATAGACACCCTCCTTTGTACTTTGTACCATTATCAAGCATTCAGGAAGAGAAGAGCATGCAGAGAAGTGTAGAAAGAAACCTCCATGTACAGACATTGAATTAATAGAAAAGCTTTGATTCAATTCCATGGTTGTGTTATTCTCTGTGTATTGATGATATTATGCTCATGAATGTTTGTTTATTTTCATGCATTTTCTTTTATATGTTGTGTATGTGATTTCATGGTTGAATTGGAGTCAGTAAGAACAAGGAGTTAGTTTCAATTGTTTCTCTATCTCGAACCAGAGAATTCCTGCAAGGAGTGCAGTCGAATCGTCCGCAAGGAGTGCATTGACAGAAGGGTTCAGATAGAGATAACTTTTGTTCTAAGTCCCCAGAAGTGTAGATAGGGCACCAGAGCCATGCAAGGTGTGCGCAGGATAGACGAAGTCTCAGAGTTGTGATTCTGAGCAAAGGGAGTGAAAGACTGCTGCTGCAGGTGGGCGCAGAGTCGAAGAGCTTCAACACAAAGTTGCATTTGAAGACTTGCCGCAAGGAGTGCGTGCAAAGAGTTCCGAGAGAAACTCGAAAGCTAGGAGAAAAGCTCAGGAGGAATAGGCCTTCAAAATTGTTGAAGGGCAGAGGAGAGAAGTTAAGTGAGATGGTTGAGAAGCAGTGTTGTAAGTTGGCGAACAGTCTCGTGGAGAAACACTTCTTGTTCGGGAATTGCCGCAAGAAGAAGAGTGGATGGTCAGCATTCTTCGTGGGGAATCTACGAGTTGCCATGGATCGTTGGATCTTGCGGGTGCCAGGAGGCTACAGTGCAGGAGCAGAAGAAAGTTCGAAGTTCATAAGAACAGGAGCCGTCGATCGGGATCATGAGGAGCGTTGATTATACTTGTGGATCGGCATATTGGGAGTTCGTAAGGTAAGACTCCAAATTTTACGCAACAGAAGTCGCGAGAGTGTGAGGTGCGACATTCCGACAACACGTAAGCAGTGCGGGCCATAGGTGATAGTGGAAGACAGGTGGCATAGACTATCGGAGGTTCGGCGTCTCGGGTATCGGGAGTCGACGAGGAAAGAAATTGGCCTCGCAAGCAGCGAAGTCGCGAGGTAGCGATACTTCGAGTATCGGCGATTCGGGCCTCGGGAGACAAGAGGGGAATTCATTGAGCTTGCGAGTAGCGAGACCGCGAGGAAGCGAGATCGCGATGTCAGCGTTTCTGCGCATCGTGTATCGGAGGTTGAAAACTTGAGAGTTGGTTGTTGCGAGTGGTGAGACTGCGACAAGAGCAGAAGTCCTGACAAGCGGGAGAAGGTCAGCCCTGACTGACACATCGGGTCTCGGGGATTCGAGAACCCAGGTTACCAATAGTGAATTCGCAAAGCGCAAAGTTTCGATCCTCCGATAAGTAAGCAGAGAGGATCGCGAGATGAGAACTGTGGGTGCAGATCTTCCGATTGGGAGATAGAAGAGCATTGACGCTCTTCGGGCCGAGAGGAAAGAAGGTCCTGGTGAGAGTGATCATGCTCCGAGGAGTGCGGGTTGCGTCAATTTTCAATATGGTGGTTGTAAAGGGTTTTTAAATTTTCATATCCAATATTATAAAATGAAGAAAAAAAATAGAATTTGTCAATTATAGATACACATAATAAAATAACACATCCACAATATAAATGTTGAAACAAAACATTTACATATCACTCTTTGTTGTCATCACCCTGATTATCTTCCTTGATTGACATTATAACATTGTTGTTCTCAAAAATATGTTTTTATCTTGGGTAATATCCCAGTACAAACCACCAATCCCCATATAAGACATCTAGGTAAAAAAACACGTGCTTGCAATGTTTTGAAAAAACATAAGGTGCTTCTTAGTTTCAACCCACATTTTTTTAGAGTTCATACATATTGGTCCACTATCATGATATTCCTTTAAATTTATCTGATGGAAGGTATCCCACCACTTGCAACTAAAAATAACACATTGAAAATAAGAGAAGTCCCCTTGCATGATCTCTTGTATATTTTGAATGTAACCTAACTTCCCCTCTATTAGGTTTTAATCACAGTGGCTAGCATGACTAGATTGGTTGAACTCGACCTCCAATCCACAATATTGTGTGATATGTCAATCATCAACATCCTCAGTGTGAAAATGATGTCCATATGCCCACATAGATTGGAACAAATGCACCTATAAAAATTAGAACAAAGGATGGTGGAATATGTCTAATAACCCGAGCATTAATAAAAACATAATACATGTTACAATTCAAATGTGCAATATTACAAATTGAATGTGGTACTTAGAGAGGTTATTATAGATTTTTTACACCCAATCCATATGTTTAGTGCATCCAACTCTCCTCCACATAGGTTATGACCAGACACAACATATTTATCTTTTATCTAGTCAACCAACCAACTGTTGGGACAAATTTTTGGCATATTTTCTTTTAAATTATCAAGATAAGGCACACTTCTACCGTTAAACTGTCTGAATGTTTCTTGTCACTGTCCCATTTACTTCTTTTCTCTTCATACAATGTGACCCATTGTCATGTTGTCTCCACATTGTAAAGAAACAATTTATTGATGGCATCAATTTATAAATATGTTGATGTATACAAGAATTCAAAAAAAAATAGCATGAGATCAAATATATATTATCAATTTTAGTGTAAACATTTTCTCTATATAAATATAATTAAATATAAATGACTTACTCCTTATCAAGCGCCTTTTTCTGTTCATTTTGAGTAGCTCCCCTTCCCTTTGTCATCATCTTGTTGATCGTCCCAAACCACTTCTACTAGTGTGTCGTCAATTTGCTTGATGTATTCACTGGCATAATAGAATGAATCATATGCTATGTATCCCATTACCATAGAGCCCTCTGGTTTTTCCCTTTGTCGAACAAATAACTTCACTTTTTTCATGTATCACTCTAAGATGAAATTCCAACGACATGGGAGCACCCCATCTAATTCAACCTCATCAGGTAGGTGAATTAGTTCATATGGACTTGCAAATCCATAAAACTCATGAGAAGTTCCTTATCAAGCATACAAACAATCTCAAATATCTTTCAATGTCACCATGGAATGCTCTCTAGATGAATCTCCTTTGATGTGATCCAACGTACAAATGCAGATAATTTTGATATGACACGTCACAGGTCTTGGGGGAAAGTCATAGTTCACACAACCATGTATGATAAAAGGATAATAACACCACAAAATAGACACATACATCGTTAATTTCCATAAAATTGCAAGTGCGTAGCATATTTTTATCGACACTAAAGAAGAAAAATTATGTATTCAACATACACACCCTTAGAAGGTTCAGATGGTCATGTGATTTCAACCTTGACAAATTCCCTTCTATAGTGAAGCAACATCATAGAGTTGAGCCATATAAATAAGGTGCCTTCACACCCAATATAACATCCTTCACCATAGAAAGATCATCATTCTTTAAAATCCATGGGACATCACCTTCTTTAAAAGACCAAGAGGAACCAACCTTTCGTCTACTTTATTTTCTTGTCCAATGTCTCTTTTTAGTATTTGAAGCAATACGATCTCTCCTAACAACCAAAGTGTCACTTTTATTCGATGATATGTGCCACCAT
>SNQJ01S0120510.1:0-26451 GCA_010110895.2 Picea sitchensis | reverse complement strand
TGTGATGATTGGTTGAAGGTGATGATTTAATGTAAAGTTTTATTATTTCTCATATATTCTTGGGTGGAAGGAAGGGAAAAGGATGGAGAGTTCAACTCTCTCTTGATATTGGAGGATTGTATCTTCCTCTTGGAGGTTTATCCCTCCCGTTACATTTGGAAGTTGTAGCTACCTTTGGAAGTCATTACTTACCTTGAACAATAACTATTGATTATTGGTGTAAGTATTATACTATTTTTAATTTCTCACTCGATATAGTTGAATGGTTTAAGTATAAGTTGAAAAAGGTTTTAAATTGTACTTGATACTGATTCACCCCCCTCTCAGTATCAACAAAAGTTGCCTGCTCCTACTCTCTATAGCCTCTCTTGGCTCATGAATCCTCTTTATCCAAGATATATCTCCTTCATTAAATAGAAAATAACATCCAAATAAAATTAGGATGTCGAATCCCATCTCCTCCATTTGATTCTAATCCTTGGAGATAGGTGGCAACAATCAAAGATACAAAAATCCAACAAACTGCTAATTTTTAGGAATTTGTTGGAAGTCATTAATAAATTATTTCAACCTCATTGCATGAGGCCTTTGATGATGATAAATCCTAGGTCCAGGTGTCCCTTTAAATCTAACTGATCCTTGAAAATCCATTCAAATTCTCCTTGAAAGGTGGCAACCTCCCAACAAGGCAAATATCAAAACCGTGACCGTTATAGGAAATTTGGTAGCGTCGTTGTAAAATAGTTGGTAGCGCCACTTCTATGTCTAATATATCTCAAACCATAACACATTTTGAAAACCTGAGAGTGGTGTTTGTTATTTGGAATGTGATGAACAAAAACCTCCTCCATGTTTCAAAAATACCTTCTCAATTGTTCACAATCCAAGTTTTAAGTTAGTAACTCAAAAATGGAAGAAGCGTCCTTGCAAAATAATTCTGCACAATTTGGTCTCTGCCAAAATTTCGGTAGCGCCCGCCTGTGTGTCTACGTGCAATTGGGAAGCGTAAATCTTGTGAAAACTCTGCAAATTTCTTAGCACCATCCATCAAAATAATTGAGATAAAAAAGGAAAATGATTACTTATAGTTGTAGCAACCATCGAGAATTGTAAACACTTCCTGTGGGTGCTTTTGATGCTTGGAACCTTGTGAGAGTGTTGTCAATGCTTGTTCTTAACACTTGGCACCTTAAATTTGAATAATGGCCTTTCTCTTGGCACTTTGTGTATAACTTGATCGATATGCTGGCATTGGCCTGTGTCTTTGGCTAGTGTTGTCTTGAGATGTTGATTAATGCTTGAACTTGGAGATTGGGCATAACCCAATATAATTTTAATTTTCCCCAAAATAAATAAAATATCCCATAACAATTATACTCATTTTCCAAAATGAATAATGAAGGAATTATGAAAAGCTGAGGCATAAACCAATCTTGTGCTAACATAGGCTCTATGGGGAATAGAGCCCTCCCCATGAGACTATAAGAACTCTTGTAGTTTCAATGCCTTATCCTATGGCTGCTCCCAACCTTTAACCTCTCTCATCTGATCACATGGAATTTGATCTTGGCTTCTTGATGAAACTGAGCTTATGTCTTCAAGAGGAATTTGGGGTTTATAGGGAAGTTCATCACAATTAGAAGTGCTTGTGAAACTACATTCTTCTTTCTTATCTTCTAATTGTGATGAATATTCATCATAGCTTCACTTATGGTCCCAATTTATTAGTTTTTCACCTTCTAAACTTAGATTACCATCTTTTTCTTCTTTTTCAGCAACAACAATATGACATCAGGGTTGAGACATGCTATTGTTTATTCGATGGGATGGTTACTTATATGATATAAGGTCTTCAACAAACTGTTCATGGAAATCATCTTCATAATCATCATGCAAAGGTGAATCAATGACTATTTGACAATTAATGGTTGAGGGGATTAGTACAATAGCTGGGACAGTTGGTTGTTCAGGGAAAACATCCTCATAGTCATCAAAACTTAGAAAATCATGGTACACTAGTTCATTAACAATAGGAGGGATTACAACAACAATTGGTAAGCTATGAATTCGGTCATGACAAGCTGCAACACTATTCTCATGATGAAATAACTCTGAATCTAAGATGACGTCTTGACTTAAAGAATTGAGAAAAGGAGGAGATAGGGAAATGCTGGATTGTCCATATTGATCTTTCTCTTGGGGACCTAGATTTTGACATGATTGATGCATTTGTTCTTCAAATTTAGGAAAATCATTATGAAACTCATCATCTAAGTCCTGCTCTCTGCAATCATCCTCTTCATCATCACTGCTAGAGGAATCACTTGTTGAATCCTGAATATATGATGCATACCTGTTACACATTATTTTCGTCATCCCTATGACCGTTAATGATGTAAACCTATCTATTGCCTTCAGAGGGGTCAGTGGCCTGAGTTCCTAAAGAGAGAAGGGAGAAGAAATTCTCCTGAGAAAAGAAGTTGCATTTTCCCTTGTCAAAACCCAGTAAAAAAGGAAGTTTGCAGGTTGCTATATAGGAAGGGTGTGAGAATTCCTTATTCTCGTAGGTTGCACCATAGCTAGGGTGTGAGATGTTCGCAGGTTTCTCTATAGGTAGGGTGCGAGAATGCCTACACGTGGGAAAAACAAGTGTTTTCTCGAATCTTCTAGTTTTCCTGTCAAACCCAAGAAAAAGGAAGCCTAAGGTGTCATATATAGGAAGGGTGAGAGAATTCCTTATTCTCACAGGATGCAACTTACAGCTAGTGAGATGCTCGCAGGTTCTCTATAGGTAGGGTGCGAATGCCTACACGTGGGAAAAAAAGGGCATTTTCTCGAATCTTCTGTAGGCATGAGAAACTCTTCTATGGTGAGGTGTGGCATCCCAATGGTTTGGATTCATTCGCCATGATTTAGTTGGATCATCCCAACCTCCTCACCCTATCCCTCTCTCTAACTTATAAAAGGAGAGGAGTTCTCATGGAGAACGCTAACTTGTAGCTTTGGTTATCTATGGAGCTTTTGGGATTGTTAGCTTGATTAGAGTGGCTTGAGATTTGCTTTGTCAAGATAGATTGTGGTAGTATCAGATCTATGCTCTCAAAAATCTTGGAGTGGAAGCATGTAAACGTAGGACAGTTGGAAGGGACATTACTACATCAAGGCCATGGTTGTGTAATCTCTCTTCACATTTCATATGATACAAGAATATGATTCCTTCCTATAAAGCTTTTTGTGTTTTGTTGTATGATTCCTTTATCACATAGGTTGTATTTGAGTTATGCTATTACTATCACTTCAATTGGTTATGCTCTTTTGCAGGATCATTATTGTATGATTGTTGGAATGGATCTAGGATGGCTATGTCGAGGGGAAGAGGCATTAAAATGGTATGTCACCCATCCCCTTTAATTAGTAAATTCAATATTTAAAACCCTAAGGAATGCATCATGTTCCGTGTGTTTTGTATTCTAGATTCAGTGTGGATCTAAGGAGATCCGCTAGTGTCTCACTCACCCATTATAGTCCCATAACAAAATTGGTGACCCATTGGGGAACATATTGTTTCTAGTTAGTCTAGTTTCCCTGTTTTGATTTCTCGTTGTTTTCTCAGTCTCCTAGTCATGGGAGATCCATACAAGACTCTCCGATCTGGTAGAAAGTTCACTCAAATTCTAGTCCCTTTCAATTTTGCTTGTTTATGTGCATTCTCTGATCGCACTTTAGTGGCCTCATGAAACATCTGAGTTCACACCGTGTTAAGTCCAGCAGCCCTCAGAGTCAACCTTTTTCAAACATGAATCTTTGATTCACTATAATACACCGCTAGCTTCGCTTAACCTATTTGTAAATTTTGATTGGGTCTTGTCATTTTTGATGCCCAATTTTGCTTTAATCAACTAGATTGAACTTTTGGAACCCATATTGATCTGCCACAACTTTCTCGACACCTTGAGCTGCTTCATCCATCTCTTTCTGTCTGGCTCTGGAAGGATTAGTCTCTTTAAGTCCCTTCAATGTTACGTGTTTTCTTTAGAACTGTTTAGGGAAAGATCATATTTCTCCACACTGGCTTTAAAAGAGAACTTTAGTTTGGGTCTTTGTTTTAAGAAAGTTCATTATTGTTTTAGTGAAATGTTTGAAACAAAAGATTTTAATTTCATTTTATATTAGATTGGGGCATCTTTGCATTTGAAGTGGTATTAAATTGCATGATTCTTGGCATTTTTGATCTTTAATTATGAAAAATTTCCTCATGGTCAGGTGGGGGCATGAATTGTGCATTGATGTTCAATACCTTTTTCATTTTCTTGAGAATCTTGATATTGATGATTTTAATATATTTTGGGACATCATGAATATGGGAATGATAAATGTCTTATCTCCTTCAGATAGATTTCATCAAATGAAAAGATTGCATCTTCACATCTTTGCATAATTTTCAAGTCGATCAAAACATATTGTCCATGCCATTTTCCTTTTGAGTAACAAATAACCATAAATAAGAGCTTATAAAAAATGATTAGATATTTTTTTATCTTTTCCTGTAGCAAACCCACATTAGATTAGTTGTAAGGCTTTTGAATAGGTGAAACATACTTCCAAAGTTGAAAACAAGCATAGAATCTTGAGTTAGGAAGCCAAGCAATCCACTTATTACATTTGTCCTGGGAATCCCTTCTAATACAAGGGTCAATTATGAGGTTGCATTGAGACTAGAAGAGTTACTCAATCACAAGTTGGTCTTGGTGAGATTACTGCAGTATTATGGGTCGCTGAGGGCACCACAAATGATGAGGAACTTTCAAGATGATTTTGGCCAGATACCATGCCTTGCACATGGATCGGACTCCTGGTTTAATTCTTTTCTCCTAGGGAATCACCGTAGTGATTGGTAACTTTAGTGGCCCATCTCACTAGGTTTCACATGAGGTGACTCATGGAGGGACAAGTCTTCACTGCAGACTGAATCGACAAGCACAAAATCACTCTGCTTGGATGTTATACCCATGATTATGTGTGTGGAGCTTGCACTGGGTGTAAGTCCCAAGCAAGGTGTCATCAATGTAACTTTCCACCCACTCTATTCTCAGCCCTTCTTACATTGTTCCCGCGACCTTGGATTTCATCACCACCAACTAGTGCTCATTGTAAGAAGGCTTTGTTTTTTTTCTTGATTCCTATATTTTTAGCGCAGTGTTGTTTGTTTTCACTAGCAGACTTTATGTTGGATTTATTTAATGGCGTCAGTTCCCGGGATGACCAATGAAGGAACTTCTTTTCCATGGGAAACTTTTGTTTTTTCCTTCTAATGGAAACATTGGTCCTCCTCACATCACTACTTTGAGCCTTCCAGTCTCACTATTGGATTACCGGGTTGGTTGTTTTCCAACTGTAATCCTCAATGCTAGTGCTTCTGCCACAAGCACTTCCCAAGAGACCAACTCATTTCTGATCCTCTTCACCTTTCACACTTAGTTCTCCTTCTTCGCTTGCAATGTCTTCCATTTCATCTTCTTCGTCAAGAGAAAGTTCTGAAGCTAGTAACATGATGAATAAGAAGAAGAAGAAAATAAAGATTAAGAAGAAGAAAAGATAAGCGAGGGTAAAAACCTCCGAATCAAGGTCAAACATGTTGGGAAACAACCAATTACTATTAATCAGATCATCGGAGTGTTCATGATGTCAAGATCATCCAAACAACCCGTAAACCTAAGTACCCTTGCGTGCTTTGTAAGGGTAGCCATCTTCTTAAGGAATTCCTCCTGGCCTATCCAAGGTTATAGAAGCATGGTCTACATACATTCACCAACCAATGTCGTCAGCCTATGAACAACATGTCGATGAACTCCCGCCAATCCAGCGTCATGATACCCAAGTAAAGAAGAAAGTAGAGTCAAGTTCTCGTGCATGTTATGCAAAGGGATTCATCTCACTCACCTTTGCCCTTTTGTATGGACGTAGTTTCTAAATTACCGGAATATTTAATTTTTACAACCTCAACTTCCAGCTGCTACCGTAAGCTTTCTCTCAACCTCCAATAGTTCATGGAATGATCACTCCAGTCCCTTCATCGGTCAACTGATTGATCATGTGGTCAATCTAGTCAATGCCCTTAGTTGGAACTAGTTGGACAAAGGTTTGATCCCGACATCATCCTATTAATCTCGTTTCTCCCTCAGAGAGAAACTAAAGAGGTCGACATTTGATCCTATCCGGACGATCCCAGTCTTCCGTTAGAGAGTGTCACCCAAGTGGTTGATCCACCTATCGACCCCATTTCTCCTCAGCCGAGAATGAAACCCAAGTGGTCGATCTCATCTCATCATCTAATGATCCTACTCTCTCGCTAGAGATTAAACTCAATATCACTTCATATTTTCTCATGATATTAAAATCTCCTCGCGGTCGAGAGGTATTCCTCATTCTCCTGTGGAAACCCCTCCAAGTATTGAGGCCATATGTTTTGATTGGGGTGTGTTAATCAACCTCGCCTTCCTCTCACATTCCTTTCTAGATTACAACACAAGTTTGTGGCTGGGACACTCCTCAGACGCTAATAGATGAAGGTTCATCCGTTAGTATTTTTGTCCTCTTTTGCTTGGCAGTGCTTTGGGTTGTCCTCCACTTCATGCTGGTTACACATAATCTATTAGATTTTAACATAAGAAATAGTCAACCTTTAGGGACCCTTACTCGGGCCTGTAACTTTGGGAGGGAAATTGTCTTCATTGACGTAATGGTAGTCCAAGACCCCTTGGATTTTGATTTACTCGTTGGGTGTGATTATGTCTATGCCATGAAATCTATTGTGTCCACTTTTTTTTTTCGTGTGATATCTTTTCCCCACGATGGACAAGTTGTGATCAAGATCAACTTTTCATTCATTGACCCTCCCCGGATTGCCTCCTCAATGGTTCTTATGCACAATATTGCCCCCTCCGTGTCAATTATGTGGTGTTGTCGCCCATGGCTTCAACTTTGATGACTTAGATCTAGTAGTTGACATGGTGATCTCTTATAGGGTCATAGAGTCGATCTCTTTACTCCCTACACCAAGGCTCCATCTAATTGTGTTCCTTCTAGAGTGTGTTTGTTCATTCCAGTGAAGACCTCTTTGAAGCCAGGACCGAGTTTTTTTTCCCTTCACATGGTGTCATTCCAAAGCATTGTCCTCTTGAAATCCATGATCAAGAAACCACTACCAAGGATAGTTTTGTGTTCTAAGGCAACCCTAAAAATTAAATAGAGGTCTTTGGGCATGGTTTTTTTATTTCAAGCTGATTAAAAAATGAAACCACTTCCGAGGATAGTTTTTGTGTCTCATGACAACCTTTGTTAAAAATGAAATGAGGTTTCGAGATAGTTTTCACGCCTCCAGAGTAAACCTCGTTTAAATGAAACAGAGGTTGCAAGGATAATTTTTTTCATCTCTGTAGCAACCTCTGGCTGTTTTGAAACATAGGTTACGAGAATAGTTCTTGTTTCTATGTGAAGCTCATTAAAATGAAATAGTTTTCCCCTCCTCTGTTTGAGTCAAGTCCTTCGTAGTATTTGAATCTTATTTTCATTCTCCTTTGCATTTGGACAAAATGAATCTTGGGGTGAATTTTCTTACAGCCTCTGGAATTCAAGCTGAAGTTGATTTGCTAGTTTCTTAAGCTGGGGATAAGTACCAACCATCCATGTGTTACAGGCTAGAAGTAGAGCATAGTTTTCTATGGTTCAAGTTTGTGTAAAAAAAACCACCTACCTCAAGCATAGTCGTTCAAGTTTGAGTAAAAATGAAACCAGTCCAAGCATAGTTTGTTTAGTTTTTAATCTTGTGTAAAAAATTAAAATCTATCCCAAGCATATTTTGTTTGTTTTAAAGCTTGTGTAAACGTAAAACAATCCCGGCTTAGTCTTTGTTCTTTCTCATACCAAAACATGAGAATAATTTCTACCAAGCTTCTGCCTTTGTTCTTCTCGTCAGAATACATGAGAATGCAACCGAAAGTATACTTTTATTACTTTTTGTACTGTAGTTATATGAAAAAGGAACCCAATGGAGTCATCTTTAAGCTCTTTTCTAATTCTCTAAACATGAAAAGAGATTGCCGAGCTTATCTTGTTATTTTCACACTCGTTAAAGTTTTTGAATAAAACGTCCATTGAGTGATAGTTTATCTCTTTTTCTAGATTGCTGACTACTTTTATGAAAAGGAACCCAGGGGAGTTCTTTGAGGTTTTTCTAGACTCTATAATCATAAAACCTTCAAAGCTTATCTTTGACTTGTTAAACAAACATCGAAGGCCCATATGGGACCTAACCACTCTTCCTAGGGTTTGTTAAGCATACCAAGGACTCATATGAAGGATGAGATTATACTTACAAGCATATATTATCCTCCTCAAGCCTCCGTGAAAAATAAAGAGGTACTCACCATAAATGGTGGGGAAAATAGAAAGAATTGTTTCTAAACTTGTATTCCATGGAAGAGTCATTTCTGAACATGACACCCTTTCAATTTCACCTTGTGTCTAGGTTGGAAAAATCCACTTGTCTCTCGATCATACCCTATAAGATTACAAATTGGTCTTTGATCCTTTGTTGTTGAGTCAAGAGCCCAATACAAATGAAACTCAATACAATATGTTCAAAGAGAAGTTCAACCCTAAAGCCTTCCCATTGCTTCTAATTCATTTTGTAAGATTTAAGCCCATTGCATCACCATCCCCGAAATACCCCTGAATCACTTGTTAATTTGATCTACATCAAATATTGTTACTTGTTTCTTTTCATTGATGTGGGATACATTATGTCTTCCTGTGGATGAAAGGCCTTTCCGCCGACTTCAACTCATTATCCGTGAATTAGACTTAGAAACTAATTTGGTACTCTTGGAACTTGCATGCCCAATGGTGCCGCTTTGACAAGGGTTTTCATTATTGACCCCTCGATCGAGAGATTGGGTCGAGGGTTCGACCTCAACTCATTGATTCACATTGTTGGATTGTACTAGAGTACCTTTGGGTCATTGATGATAATGGTGATTTCTCTTTCACTTGTTAACGGTATACACTTAATGATCAATAATCAAGTGGTTTATACCATGTTTGACTACAACACCTATAATCACACGGCTAGATTCATACTATAGAGTGATAGAGATGAAGACCCCTGACATTTTTCCTGGAATGATCCGTGTTATGCTAGAGTATATTCAAGGTACTATTGTATAGGATCCATTAACTGGTGGCTATGTTCAAATTTTGAGTCTTTAACACATAGATCCATAGTGTATTTTTGTATATGTTCAGATTTGAGGCCATATTGGCATGGATCCACAAGTGAATGTTTGGTGGCCATGACCTGTCTTTACTCATAGATGATTTTAGTTTGGGAATTTTCATGTTAAAATTAAGGGCCTCTAATTTTATTGACCTAATTTTGTATTAGAGTGATTTTTTAAACTTATTTTATTAGCCAGTAATTTATTTTAAGGTAAAAATCATGTACAAGGTTAGCCCATGTTTTTTAGGAGGGATAGAGAAAAAATTATAGTTTGTGTCTCCTAAATTTAGAAAAGCTTCCATTAGCCAAATTTCTGATAGCTTCTTCGCCCTGCCATTTGGTAAATTGGGATTTATGGTTTAATTTCGTCCCGATTTTGTGGTATGGGCAGCAAAATCGGGATTTATGGTTTAATTTCTACCGCATTTTGCATGGGCAAGTAAGACCGGAGATTTTGGCCCTCCCACATAGTATAAATTATATAGGAATCGGATCTGAAATGCATTCCCATATAATTTATACCATGTGGTATGGGCAGTGGGCACTGGAGATTTTTGGCCCTCCCACATAGTATAAATTATATGGGATCTGAAACATTCCATATTTGTTAATCCAGTTAATCTCAAGCCACAGAGGGACCCTCACCAAGTGGCAGAGGAGGAGGAGTAGACCACAAGAGGAGAGAAATCGCTAGAGGAGGCTCCGCCAAGGCTCTGACCACGCCGTAGTCTTTTTCCATCTTATTATCATATCTTACTGCTTTTCATTTTATTTTCTCTCCTCCGTGATTGAAATAGGGTAAGGTACCCTTTACAAGTTTACATTCACATCTCGTGGTTACGCCTAGATTTGTTGCTGTATAGGTTTCCAACCTATTGATTCAAGGTAGTCAAAAGAATTGAATGGTCATGTATTTATTTTTACCAATGCTGTGGTGATTGAAATAATGAGTCCAGATTCACCCACACCTTACTACTAGGGGCATTCACACTTATTAGAGAGATACCCACTCACAAGGTTTCTGAAAGTGGTTGACCCCGGAATTGGAACGCTCAATTTGATTAATTCTTGTTATGGCTTCCATTTTATATACTCTCAAGTTTGGAAACTATTAAATCCAAAAGAAGGCTATGAGTGGTTCAATGTTGCATTGCTTGAATAACTCTTTATTTTCTCCATGCACAACTAGATTGACCATCTTTTTACTGTATTTTTTCTTTTCCTATCCTATCATGGCCACTTCTACATGGAAATACGTTGAGTTTCAAACACTCCAACCTATGCACAAATCAAAGGACTTCACCAACAAGTAGAATAGATACATTGAAGAACAGACCATTTATGGCACTGACCAGGCTGAAGAATTAGAGATTCAGGATTTAGACATCTGATTTGATGGATTACAAACTTTTTTGGGGTGTTGAACAGCTTTCTTTGGCTTTGTAATGGCTGAGGGTTTCTGTAGTATTTACTCATCCTTAAGGGAAATTGTTCTTCTCATTGTGATCTTTCTACCCCTACATCGCAGCCTAAAATGGAGTTCTGTATCAAAAGTTAGTCTCCGCAAGGAAACAGCCCTAATATTCCCTACATGTCCAAGTGGTGACCATGTTAGCGCATTGTAAATCAAATATGGGAGTTAGTAACGTGTGGAAATCCACTAAATAATTCTAGAATCATTATGAAGGCTCCAAGAGGGTTTCAAAGCCTAAACCTAATCTTAATCTGGCTATCAAAAACCTAACAATAGAGAAAAGGGTTCACTTTTTCATTAGTTGTTCACTGTTTCATAGTACGAGTAGAGATATCCAAGAGATAGTCATAGTGATGATAGACATAAGCATATTGTAGAGAATTGTCTAAGACCATAGTGCCTCATAGCTTTGCAGAAACTTCAATATCTTTGTAATCTGTATAGTAATCTCCATAATATAAGAAGATGGAAGGCACACTCCATTAAACTCGGTTTTCCTGCATGAGTTTCAGAAAATATTTGTGTTCCATTGTGTGGCTTTTCTATTGTAATCTATTTCATATGTTGCTAAAGAATCCAAATGATGTGTTTTATCTCTATTAAAGCATTAAAATTCAAAAGATAATTGCACAGTTGAGTATAGGCTCACTGTAGATATTTTAAGTTTAGATCTATTTTTGAAAGCCAACCATTGGAATATCCAAGGTGATTTATGGATCCCCTTTCGCTTAGATATTTTTCTCCACCAAAATGGCCCAACAATTGCACATGGCCTTGTTTAAATTCCTAGGACAAACTGCCCAGGCTCAGTTAACAATGAGATATCACAAAATAACAACAAATTGACCTCATTAACATGGCAATATGTCCTCGGAGGGATTTAACCCGAGTCTCTATGGAGAGAGATGACATGATTTAGACGAGGGCAACGCAATAACATACAAATCTTAGAAGCTCATTTTATCATCTGAAGAAACATACAATTGAAAGATGTATGTTAACAGGGCATTAATTCATCACTGAGGTTGACAGAGTGTTAAACCTTAAGCCATCCACCAGGGTTAGATTGAACCCGATTCTTTATGGAGAGAGCTTACATGATTTAGACAAGGGAAATGCAATAGCATACGAAGCTTAGAAGCTCATTTTATCATTTGAAGAAATATACAATTTATATATATGTATGCTAACGGGCATTGATTCATTAGTGAGGCTGACAGACAGTGTTAAGCCATCCACCATGGTTAGATTTTCACGGTTGTTTGTCCCACCTGTATGGCATGAGCTTCAAAGGGATGAGACTTGGTTCAAATCCCGAGCGATTTTGGTGGAATAGCTACCCCATTGACCTGGTACCTGAGCCGAAGAAAGTCCACCCTTTGTGGTGTAGCCCCTTGGGGCATGTTTCTTGAACACTTACAAAGACACAAAAAATTAATGTACGAGTAGGAGTTTTAGTCCAAGATGAGATCGTTCTCCTCTGTTATTTATGGAAAATGCTTGTGATACCCATGCTTAGTTGTGAAACCGACCAAAACTCCTGAACCTCCATTTTACTATCAAACTAACTGCTTATTGAATAATAGAATAGATGTTGTCTTTGACCACTGTCCCACCAATTAATTAGTTTGATAGGCCTATGCACATTTGTTGTCCTGTATGAATGATATATTAAAACTTCCCATCTCCAAATATGGCACTATACTAAAGCAGAACAACATCTACTTGTTGCTAAATAAAATTAATTGTAGAAGTTTCTTTTAACGGAAGATTGCAGTTTGTTCTTATTAACTACCCCAAATATCACAATCAACCACTGATGATTAGCATCCATACCAAGATATCTGCCTGACAACTTTGGAACCTAATAGCTACAATGCATTCAGTATGCATACCGTGCTGTTCAAGACCTGTGTAGATGTAGAGGCTTGTTTTATTAAGCCAAAAACAATGAGCAACATTCTTGTCCGTTCAAGTACATGTCTCCTACTAAATATGTGTGCACTTCCCAAGATCCCCCCTTCAGCCAAATGGGGCTCTTGAATACTGCACAATTTTTCTCTAGTTGAGGGTGTCATCTGCCTACTCCAAAAAATGGGTGAATATCACTAAACTGATTTTTATCATTGTTTTAAGATCTCTTGCTCATCAACAACGATGTTTTAGAGCAATCTTAGACCCTGTATTTTTAGCTACTAAATTAAGAAGGCTCCTGATGCACATTTTCTACATCAATATAGAACTCGATTCTGCACATCCAACATCAGTTACCCTGTGCAGTAGCATAATCTAAGGTCAATGGTGAATTGTGCCTCATCTAGACACCATGCATGGTCAAACTCACATTCCTCTCATTTTAGTTAGCATTACCAATAATCCCCACAAGAACAAAACCCATCAAATAAGGAAAACGTTTTGTATCTCGCAAAATGATTTCTCGCTTGACAATCTTTGAGATGAATTTTGTAGCAATGTGGAAGTCACTGCAAACACGGAGATTCTTGGTGATCTGGATGGGCATTCCAAGGCTTGTATTAATAAGCCCAAAAGCGGCCAACTTCAATCGTGGCTTAAAACATGGGATTTCTTTTCCCATCATGTAGACAAAACTCGTGTCGTGCACATACCCCGGCCACCTTCATCCGCATGACTCAAGCTCTCTAAAACCATGCATATTTTCTCTGACTGTGGATGTGATCTATCTGCCGCAACAAATGCATGGACCCTCTTATTGATCTCAACCCAACTGCACCCTGGAATCTTTTTAACCCCCTGTGTTTTAGCATTGTTCTCTCTTTGGCTACATCATTCCATCTTCCAGCTACAGCATAGAGGTTTGATAGCAATACATAGTCTCCTGTATTCTTGGAACCTAACTCAAAAAAGGCATTCTGATGCCCATTCTCCTAGCTCCACGTTGCAATGAATTTTTCAGGCACCAAGTAAGGCATTCCATACACTAGAATCATGTTCTATTGGCATCATCTTGATAAAATTTTGAACCTCATCAAGATGTCCAGCACGACCAAGAATATCAACCATGCATGCATAGTGCTCCATCCCATGGGTAATGCCATAATCTTGACTTAAGCAATAAAAGCATTTCCAACCCAAGTCCACCAAGCCTGCATGACTACATGCAGAAAAAAGGCAAGTAAAAGTGATATGATCCGGTTTAACTCCCATCTGTTGCATTTGGTTGAAAACAGCAAAGGCATCCTTACTACAACCATGTATCCATACCCATCAATCATCGAAATCCATGAACCAAATCTCTTCAGACATATTGTCACATTTATGGCTTTGTGACTAAAGAATCCATGACATGTTAGGCTATTTTATTTCAACAACACATATGACCATGAAACACATTTGGCCAAGAACCCAAACATTAGTTCCCTGATTTGAATTGGTCTATAAACATTTAAGTAAAGTTCCTTTTGAGAACAATGTTATCTTGTCGGTCCATCTCAAGCACTGTCTGAACAGAGTTCTAAGCCTTCTCTGAGGAAACCAATGCCTTTACCACAGTCCTTTCTTTCATCATTTTCCACACCTTTCTATATCATCCCACCTAACACTTGCAGTGTATGTATTTGAAAGAAGCATATAATGCCATGCATTTTAAGAATCTGGATGAAAGAGATATTCTGCCACACATTCTCCTAGTTCTATATTGAAACAAACTCTACAGGTACCAAGCAAAGAGGCTCATACATCATTAGTAAGCTTTATTAGCATTTTGCTTATAAAATTGTATTCCTCATACAATTGTCCAGCACAGCCAAGGAGGTCAAGCATGCAGCAATGGTGTTTCATTGCCAATGTCATGTGATGAAATTGACCCATGCCTTTGAAGTATCACCATCCAAGTTTACCCTTTACAAGTTTACATTCACATAACTAGGTGGAATATTATCAAATTTGGTTTATGCTTTCTTTACATAGATAATGTGAAATACATGATGTGTTTTTCGCATGAGCATTTAGTTGTATTTTGTATGGTAGTTATTTCAGTACGACTGATCTGCAATACCTTAGATGAAATTTAATGCATCAACCATAAGAAATATTCCTATCGGATTTTACCCTTAGATATACCTTTTCACCAATCGAAAGACCTTAAAGTGCAGTGCAATCCTCATCCAATTTTTGTCCTTGCTTGTGCCTTTTCATATTAATTTTGTAGCCATTCAATTCATCTACATCCTTTGCGATTTCCATTGAGATTCTGGTCTTCCACTTCAAACTTTTTCAATTCTAAATCCATGGGAATCGATGGGCCATGACTATACATGATCTCTAGATTCACCAAAAGTTGTTGCTCGGGGAGGTCACAAGCAGAATTACTATTTTTTATTCCACTTAGGTAAAGTTGTATGTAAATGATGCAATAACTATTCTTCTCCATCTTCCACCGGTTTGCCAATGCCAAATATACGTGAGTGTGGGGATTTATTGTGAAAAGAGAGGTTTCTAAACTTCCTCTTGAATTTTGGTTGCTCTATTTGCTCATACCATATTTGGACCTTGATTGTAACTATCAAGAAGGATTATTCAACATAGGAATTCACTGGCATAGCCGGAGGTCTTGCTGTAACTTGCACTCGAGATGCATGAACCAGTGTTGCTAGGAATGGATATCTTGGGTTGGGTGTTGAGAGTTATGAGTTGAACAGCTTGTGTCATCATTGTCTTATATTTTGTCAGCTTGAAGGCCCCTCGCCTTTCTCGCTGTGGTTTTCTGTTGGTTCTGTGAGATTAGTTTTTTACCAATGTGGTTCACTATAGACCATATTACACAGTAGACAGGTATTGGCAAGAGACTTGACCACATAGATTCCTATGCAGTAGCAGAGCAGAACGTAATCTTGATATTTTTTCTTTGCCTTTTGGAAGCAAGACCGGGGGATTGTTGACATCAGTGAAGAATATTGGCGATTTTGAGTGTAGGGTCCGGGTTTGTTACATTTTTCATGTATAACATGAAAAATGTATAATATCCCACCCATGAACAAACAAACCTGAATTCTAAAATGGTGCACCTGATCTGCACTTGTATTTGTGAACCCTGGTAACCATGAGAAATACGTACTTTTCATACTTCATTTATGCACTTCCTGTTTGTAGATTTTCACAAGTTCTGCTAACCCACAAATCTACATTCTCAGGTTTGTAAGGCATTCATGTGCAACTACGCATCTATGCCATCTCTTAGAACGCGATTATGAGTGTTTTCTCTGGAAAAGTAACATCAACAAAATGTGTAGAGGTTTGCCACACAAACTTAGAGCATAATCAAGAATTTTTGGGGAACTCGATTCAGTTACTTTCATTGAGACTAGATTAATTCAAGTTTGAGCTCTTTGAAATGCTCACAAGTTCCCACGATTTACCAGAAAAATATTTTCATTTCTGATTGGTTTTCCTTTTGATTACTGCTGTTTAGACCTCTACTCCATTCTTGCAAGTCTCGAATGTTCTGTCTTCCCAAGATTAATTTTGTCTTCCATCTCTTGTTCCCAATTCGCTGTTCTCACAGATTTGTTCTTATTTAACAACAATCGCTTTCACTAATGCTTTTTTAACTGCGGGAGTTACTCAACCCCAACTTCACATTATCGGGGTCGAAAATCCCTTTAATGTGAGGGGGTCACAAACTCGGCAACCATACATTACGACTGGTCACTATATAAAAGCTTGGTAATAAACTGCTAACAAATTAGTTATCCATAGAGCTTCTCTTTGATATATAACCCTCTATAATGTGATGCTCAAATTGTCTTTGGTTTAATGGTATGAACTCTAACCATCTTAACTCTCTAGAGTATTTTTTCTCCAAATAGATAACTATTTCAATGTAACAACTTAACAAAACATTTCCCAATCCAACTCCAATAAACACTAGTTTTGATTTTTAATATTTTAAACACCAATAGGGTAGGTCCAGTCCACTATAAGCTTTACTCGTAATTCTCACATTCTACAATTTAAATAACGACTTATGGGGCAAAAAACCCCTAGCTTTTCAAAATTATTTTTTCCCTTCTAAATGCAAGCAATCTAATGCTACTTGGGCAGTTTGAAACAGTAACTGTTCCTGCTTCTAACGACGGTGATTTTATTAGGTTATCTGACCTACAAGTACCCTCCCAGGAATTTTGTTTCTTTGATAATGTTCTTTCAGATTACCTTACTTTATGGAGAACTCTGGGAACAATATTTGCAGGGCATCTGGTAAGTCACACTAAAACATTCTTTAGATATGGTATATAGGCCACCTCATAAATTTTTCCCCCACCAAAAAGAAAGTTTTGCAATGGGTTTTTGATATAAATGTGCCATCAGGAATCTAAAATCACTCCTCTTAAAAAATATTAGAATTGTTTTGGATCTGTCTTGTAAGTTTTTGGAATTAAGTTGTTTCTTCTTTGATATTGAGCTAAATGAAATCTCGGACACCACCTTTTAGTGTTTTTCTGACTTCTCTCATCCATCCAAACCCTAATGCTTCCTTGCCTTCTCTCATCCAAATTTCAAACCCCTATCTCTAAATCGTCAAGTGAATTTTACTTTTCTTTTGTATTGTTTAATGGTCTTGTTTTTCCAGACATGTCTTATGAATATTCTATACTTGGTAGGAATTTTACTAATTTTTATATTATTTCTCATGCAACTTTCACTTTTGGTTTCTAGATCAAATTGAAATTTCAATTGTGGAATATCATTGAGATGTCAACTTATCGTAAAGAAGACCACACGTCTATTCACCCATCATATTTTAAAAGACTTCAATCCAAGGATCCACATTCTCTTCACTCTTCGAGCTCTTTTGAGCAACCAATCACTGAAAGAGATCTCAACTCTGTGAGAATGCATCTAATATCCAAATAATAGATAAGGAAATATGTTCTTCCAGTGATCAAAGTGAGATAAATCCACTTTCACCGCAATTGGCAGTATAAATGTCTAAAATATTTCATTGGAAAAGAACACAAACAATTCACCTGAAAAGGAAAAAGGCCAATGGGACATAGGGAGAGGCTTCCAACTAGATTGGGTCTCAAATTTTCCATTTATTGATCAATTACCCACAAATGAGGAGACAAACCAACAGCTATATGCAATATATGTAGTTGGAAACTGGCAACACCAAATGAAACTTCATTGCATGAAGTTAGATACAATTGAGAAGCATGCAGAAAAGGTGTAAGGAAAAAATTATAGATGGCAAGGAGAAATCCATTGTCGATGGAAATTCGAGAATGTCAGACATGTACAATATGCTAAATTTAAACATATAATGCATATTTAATGCTAAGCAAAAACTCTATATGTGTGGGAGGAACCATCACATCTCTATTCAAAGAAATTTGTTATCCAAGACAATACAATTAAGCACCGTATTTCACATCTTATCTAAAAGGAGTCCTATGACAGATTATCCGGATTACATGAAATATCTATCTTTCTTCAAATGCCAACCTTCCATCTTCTCATTGGTCTCTAACGAAAGTGGTTGGGAATGGGCAAAACATCTAGCTCAAGTAGAAAAGGATGATATGAAAGAGAAGATTGCAAGTTCTAGGTTTGTGTCATTGTCTCTGGATGAGGTTACCTATATTGTTAACACTTCATGGATTTGCATGAGTATTTATATGATTAATGACCATTAGGTATTCCTATCTACTTGGGGTTCATAAATGATGGAGAATTCTACAACTGAAAACATTTATGAACTTGTTAATAATAGTTTGAATAGGTGGTATGGATCCCTAATGATCGCAAAAAAGTTATATGTGCTGGATGATGGAGCATCAAGAATGCAAGGACAAAGGAATGTCCCTTGTGTTAGACTACAACCATCAACTTCAATCAGATATGTTGAGTATTCATTGTATGGCTCATAGGATGACCCTGCATTTAAAATAGTAGCAAGTTTCCACCTGTCAAAAGTTGAAGATCTTGTAATGAGAGGCTTTATGCATATTTTCTCAGAGTCCCAAACCATTTCTAGCTTCAAAAAATTATCGACGGTGTTACAAAATTGGAAACAAGCTATTAAAGGATGCTGATACAAGATGGATCTCATTGAATGGACCAGCTCAAAGATTATTTAGTGAGTACCTCACCCTGGTAGGTGGGATGTATGAACATCTGCCTAGCAGATAAAGCTCAAGATCTCTTTCTAATTATCCCGACATAGAGACATTATTAACATTATTGAATTATTCCCATGCTAGATGAAATGAATGTCCCCGTGAAAATGTCTCAAAGTCAGACAATGTATATTGCAGAATACAATAAATGTAAGAAAATTTGTATGCCTTTTCATTGATAATTTGTATAACATGACCGTAGTCTTCATAGGTCCACGGTTTACAAATTGTACTACAATCATTGATATAGAAAATATCAAAATTATTTGAAGTTTGATGAAAAAGGGATACTATGTATGGAAGTGACTGGGTATATGGTTCCTTTTCATTATATTGATAAGACAAGACGAATCACCAAAGAGGGCCTTGTGTCAAGAGACCTATTCGACAATGTTGTCATTTCAATGAGACGCAACTTGATAGAAATTGCAAAGTCATTATCATCGGAGATAAGAGAACAATTACCTCTAGATGAATTGTTGGAGGCTATGTCTATGGTGTACCCTGAATATTGGAACAATTTAAAATGTCAACCTACTTTAAAACGTGACTTAGTGGAAAAATTAAATACTTTAGAGGACCACTTTTGCAAGAAGGCCTAGGTACATGGAGAACAAGTTGAAGGTATTTTGGATCAATCAAAATTGTTTCAACAAGCCACACACACACTTCACTTAAACAATGTGGAATCAATTTTGTGTTTTGGAGAATCCTCTAATATGGTGCAATAACAAGATTATGGACTGTTTTAGGTGTTAGCCAATACTTACAGAAAAACATATCCCAATATTTCAAATTAGCGGATTTGTGTCAAACCATGATTTGGGATAAGTGGAGGATGAGAGAATACGAGGCACTGGCTTCAAGAGAATAAGCTTTATGGATATATGTTTAAGATTATATGTAACAAAGTGTGACACTACCAATTTTCCATATGAAAGAGCACGAGCTCTTTACATCGATTAGATAAGGAGAAAACAATATAACAAGTTTCTAATGAACTTGATACGGAACATAATTCTTGGAGGCTCATAATGATAATCCATCTAGAGAGGGTCTTGTTCAGAGTGGATAAAATGAACACCAAGATGAGAACTGGAAATTGATATACCACAACATTTAATCTAATCCAGTATATATGAGGATAGATTTGTAGATTGAAACACCAAAATTGACAATAGGTGTTTCAATTTTGGTGACTTTGCTATAGCAAACATAGTGAACTATAGCATACATGGTGAAATACAGTGAAAAAATGCTGTGTGCCTTTATTTCCATTTTACCACAACAGATGTTGAAATGTTTTGTGAAGTCCATTTGTAGATTGAAAACTTGTTATTTGATTGGATAATGTAGTAGATGTAGAAAGGCATCAAAGTCCATTTGTAGATTGTAACACATTTTTTAATTGGGGCCCATGCAATTGTTTAATTGGCCCATGCAAAATGCTCTTTGTTAATTTTGTTTAACTTTATTGTAGCACTAGCAGACACGGTGAAATGTTATGTGAAGTCCATTTGTAGATTGAACACTTGTTGTTTAATTGGCCCATGTAGAAGATGTGGTGAAATTTTGTGATAAGTCCATTTGTAGATGGAAACACCTTTGTTTAATTGGCTCATGAAAACTATATTTGTAGAACTATAACAGATGTACAAATGTTGGTTGACTTTTATTGTAGATGTAGTGAATGTTGATGTTGGGTGACTTTATCGTAGCAGAGTAGTAGTGAACACAAATGTTGTGAACCCATCAGATTGGAAACACATTTTGCAATTGGCTCATACAAAAAATGCCTTTGTCAATTTTGGCCCACTTCACCGTAGTAGATGCAGAAATGCTCGTGTGAAGTCCATTTGTTTTACTCCAACACCACCGCCAATAACTTTTACAAGATTTTATAATTCAGTGAAAGTTTCCCTAATATTTTACAAGATTTTATAATTCAAGGAAATATTCACTAATATTTTACAAGATTATATAATTGACTAAAATATTCGCCAAAAATTATATATACATTTTATATTATTGATAAAATAGCCCTCAATTTTCCTATGCATCATGGGGATTCACCCATTTATTATACATATAATTTAGGGGGTGTTAAAATACCCCCGGTCTTACTGGACATGGATCTTTGCATGTTAGCATTTATGATTTAAGTCATTTGTATTCTCGAAAAGGGAATGCCTACCTCACGAGATATATTATTGTACTATATTTCCTTGTTTGTTGGTAGGTTCTCGGAATCGATTGTTCCTTGTTCCCTACACACACTGAAGCAAATTATTTCAAATATCAACTGCTCTCAACTTCATACTTTGGGGATCTCACACATTATTTTCATCATCCCCATGACCTAATGATGTAAACCTATCCGCTCTCAGAGGGGTCAAGGTCCTGAAATCTCAAGAGAGAAGGTTAAAGAACTTCTCAGAAAAAGAAGTTGCATTTTCCCTGTAAAACCCCATAAAAAAGGAAGTCTGTAGGTTGCTATATAGGAAGGGTGCAGGAATGTCTCCTCATAGGTTTCACCATAGCTAGGTCGCAAAGTGCTCATGTGCTTTATAGTAGGGGTGCAGAATGCCTACATGTGGGAAAAAAAATGTTTTCTCGAATCTTCTATAAGGACAAATCTTCTATGGTGAGTTGGCATCCAAATAGTTTGGATCTTACTCTGCTTTCATGATTTAGTGGATCATCCCCACCTTATCCCTCTTCAACTTATAAAAGGAGAGGAGTTCTCATGGAGAAAGTTAGCTTGTAGCTTTGGTTAGTTCGAGATTTTGGGATTGTTAGCTTGGTTAGAGTGGTTTTGAGATTTTCTTTGTCAAGATAGATTGCTAGTAGCTATCAGATCTATGCTCGCAGAATTATTGGAGTGAAAGTGTGAGGAATGAAGACGCTTGAAGGACCCACACATACATAGGCAATGGTTGTAATCTCTTTCACATTTAATATGATACAAGAATATGATTCTCTTTTCCTATAAAGCTTGTTGTGTTTTATTTGTATGATCCTTTGATCACATACATAGGTTTATATTGAGTTTATGCTATTGTTATCACTTTGGTTAAGGTTTTTGTTGTGACCATCAGTCAGATGAGTTGAAATGGACTAGGATGGTGATGGCAGACGTTACATTTAAATGGTATGTCACCTATCCCTCTTTTAATTAGTAAATTCAATATTTAAAACTTATGAAAGGCCATGTTCTGATGTGTTTTGTTCTATATCTAGGTGGATCTAGGGAGATTCGCAGTGTCCACTCCTACCGATTAGTCCGATAATAATACCCCTCACAAAAAATTTCAAAACGTCTTTCAGCTGGATAAATTATCTTGCAATGAGAATACAAAACATCATGAAAGTCCTTCAAAGAGGAAATACTAGAAGCAGTGAGTGTTCTATACCATTGACTCACATAGCCTTCCAATGAATACATGAACATTTTCATCAATATTTATTCATGATGGATGTCAAGATGCTGCATTAAAGCATGAAATTAATGAACATCCTCAAAAGGTTGTCATCCTAACCTTCATAAATCCTTAGAAGCATATCTTTTCCATTCATCAATTTGAGGGCACATGATGTGGGATAATCGCCTATGGTCGAGAAATTCAATAGGCAAACCTCTCGGCGAGGGATAGCTCATAGCTATTTAATTTGTCTGCCCTGAGTCGCCAACAGATTTCCGAATAATGGAGTCTCCATGGTGAATGTGAATTCCTGAAGGTGTCCAACTTCAGTCAACATCTAAAGCTAGAGTTGTGCAACGTCGTTCTTCCTAGGGATCTTTCAATTTGTTTCTCAACCGTTCCTGACAACGACAAAAATGTTATCATCGGAAGTCACACTTTGGACTGTTAAAGTGTAAGCTCAACACCAATCTGAATGTAAAAGATAATTTTGGTTTTGAATAGGTAACAAGATAGAAATAAAGGGAGAGGGAGAGGCAAACTCACAGATCATTAGGCTACACCAATGGGAAATGGAGTCACCAACATTCTACTCATCAAAGGCACAACTACTCACAATGTAAAAAAATATTATATAGTCGATAAGGAAGAATGAAGAAGGAAAACATACAGAATGTTCACAAAACAAATATCCTCTCAATTTAATGAATCAACAAATACTCTTGAATATAAACAATGACCGATGGGCAAAATACAATAGATCCTCTCCTCCAAGGATCCATAAATCATTGGCAGCTCCAGATCCTCAAATATTCAATATATTCAAATAAGAAGAAATATAAAAAGGGTTACACACATGAAATCAAGGCTCTCATGAGTCTCCAATAGAAGTAATACTTACAATCATAAAATACCCACAAGCTTACAAATGAACAAACACAGAAAAACTACCTACTCCTACTAGTCTCTCTTTGGCTCATGAATCCTCTCTTCCGTGAGACATATATCATTCCCAAATAGAAAAATAGCATCCAAATAACCTTAGGAGGTCGAATCCCATATCCTCCATTGGATTCTAAGCTCTTGGAGATAGGTGGCAACAATCAAAGAGACAAAATCCAACAAACTGCTAATTTTCAGAATTTGTTGGAAGTCATTAATAAATTGTTTCCACCCTCATTGCATGAGGCCTTTGATGGAGATAACTAGGTGAAAGTGCTCCTACATCTAAATGATACTTTAGAAGCCATTCAAATCCTCTTGACAGGTGGCAACTCCCAACAAAGCGAATATCAAAACCATGACCGCTACAGGAAATTAAGTAGCGTCGTTGTGGATATTTGGTAGTGCCAATTCTATGTTTAATATATCTAAACCATAACACATTTTGAAAAACTAAGAGGGGGTTGTTTTATTTGGAATGTGATGAACAAAACCTCCTCCAGTTTTCAAAAACACCTTCTCAATTGTTCACAATCCAACTTTTAAGTTAGTCACCAAAACTGTAGAAGCATCCTTGCAAATAATTCTGCACAATTTGGTATCTGCCAAAATTTTGGTAGCTTAATTTCTGTGAGCCCGCCTGTGTGTCTCGCATGAAATTGGGTAGCTGAAATCCTGTGAAAACTTTGTAAATTTATTAGCACCATCCATCCAAATAATTGAGATAAAAAAGGAGTGTCAGCTACTTATAGTCAGAAATCCATCGAGAACTCCGCAATTACCATGGGTGCTTTGTGATGCTTGGAACCTTGTGAGGGTGTTGTCACTGCTTGTTCTTGACACTTGGCACCTTAAATTTAAATCATGGTCTCTCTCTTGGTGCTTTGTGTATAACTTGATCGATATGCTGACATTGGCCTATGTCTTTGGCTAATGTTGTCTTGAGATGTCAATTAATGCTTGAACTTGGAGATTCGGCATAACCCAATATAAATTTAATTTTCCCCAAAATAAAAAAATATCCCATAACAATTATATTCATTTTCCAAAATGAATAATGAAGGACTTATGAAAAGATGAGGCATAAACCAATCTTGTGCTAACATAGGTTCCATGGGGATAGAGTCCTCCCCAGGAGGCTCTAAGAACCTTGTAGTTTCAAATGTTCTAATTCTAGGGTTGATCCCAACCTTTAACCTCTCTCATCTAATCACATGGAATTTGACCTTCGATGCTTGATGAAACTGAGTTTGTGTCTTCAAGAGGAATAAGAGGTTTATAGGGAAGTTCATCACAATTAGAAGTGCTTGGGAAACTACATCTTTTGTCTTATCTTCCCGATTGTGAAGGATATACATCATAGCTTGGCTTATGGTCCCAATTACTCAGTTTTTCACCCTCTAAAAATAGATTATCATCTTTTTCTTCCTTTTCAACAACAAAAAATATGACATGAGGGTTGAAACATGCTATTGTTTCTTTGATGGGATGAGTACTTCTCTGATATAAGGTCTTTAAACGTGACCTGCTCATGGAGATCGTCTTCATAATCATCATACAAAGCAGAATCACTGACCATTTGACTATTAATGGCTGGAGGGATTAGTAAAATAGCTGGGACAACTCGTTGTTCAAGAAAAAACATCCTCATAGTCATCAAACTTGGCAAATCATGATACACTGGTTCATTAACAATAGAAGGGATTACAACAACAACTGGGCAAGGTTTGCTATCGCGAAAGATAAATAGAAGTTGTGTCATAAATTCTCCTCATATTGTGAATGATCATAACTTCAGGACGAAGTTTATTGAAGGGTGGGTGTATGTAACACCCCATATTTTGAACTTAGGTAGTTAGAACATTGTTGTTTACTAATCTTAATAATTCAAAGTTTAGCATTTGTTTGGAGTCAGTTTGACTTTGTAAGACATTGAGATGTGTACCTCAAGACCTATTTGTATGTTACATGATATATGCTCATGACAAAGATAGTTATTTGATTATTTAAACATGAAAATTAAAATGGGTAAGTTCGGTGCATGTATACCAATTCAAGTTATGTTGTGAATGTATAATAGATGCAATGCATGATGTAAATAGGAATGATTTTCTTAATTGAGCGTCAATGGAAATATGGATTCTTATATAAATTTGGGATGTATCTGCATCAATATGTGTTATTGGTGAACTAACCTACATGATGATGAGCTATGTGATAGCCAAATGACTATAGTATTGAGGTAACTGGGATTTTGTAGACATCAAGAAGATATTGTATGCTATAAGTTGTACTTACTATTTAATTTATGATTCGAAATATTACTATGATCTATGGTAAGTGTGGTTTTGACAGGTTGCACAACTTACCCAGAGTGGATGTTTGATGACGTGACTCTAAGAACAGTAGTTGCACAGTATGGCTTGATGTAGGGTGTTGACACTAGTTCTATGAGGAGGGGTGGAGGTATTTTCCACCGTTTATCCTCTGAAACCTAGAGTCGTCGGAGGGTTGTGTGGAGTCACGCTCCCCTAGACATGTGATGACGACTGCTAGTTTCCTATTGGGGAATCTTGGTCGAGATGTATGACACTTCCACTTATGAGTTCTATCTAGAGTGAGGTCAATATAGTTGACGCTCCATCTTAGTCCAACAGAGGAAAGGATAGGATGGAAGATGGAAGTAGGTTAGGAAGGAAGGATGCTTCGATGTTAGTTGAGAATATCGATTGGGGATTAGAGATGTCACTATTGTTTACTCACTTGGTTCCTACCATGTTTAAAACCCTCTTTTATTTCCTAGTGATATTTTAGGTGTGACAATGAGTTATTGATGAATTTGTGTAATTTAGTTCGTTAAGATTATTAAATGATGCATTACTTGATCTGTTGTCCTACATGTCTTGGTGATCATATAGGAACTATGCACTAGAAGCAATGATTGTTTATCATTAGTACATGCCTGAGATATGTGTTTGCTAGCTACGCACACATACCCTACCCATGTACACTAGTATAAGTAATTAATGTATTTATTATTAAAGTAAACTATTAACTATTTAATTGAATGTTTATTGAATATGTAAATTATATTGCATACAAATATCTAGAAGCATTAAATAATTTCTTGACTTTGATAGATGGTGGGTGTGATGAATTAAATGAGCATGGTGGAGT
>SNQJ01S0120507.1:62726-79494 GCA_010110895.2 Picea sitchensis | reverse complement strand
AAATGAAAGTGTTTGCAGAAAGTAGAGAGCATGAACCACTTAAAATGAAATGTGAAGTTAAACCATAGGTTGTGTAGGTAAATTTTAGGAATTAGATTGATTAGGTGAAGTTGAACCCTAGAATAGGTGACTTCCCCAAAACTCCCACCGATTTGGCCAAAAGGACTATTGGGTGCTCAAGAAGCAAGGAAAACAAGGCCTTTCCCTAGCTTCACAACTCAATCTAGTAAGCAAGGGTGCTCAACAAGGGGGACACCTAGTTCTATGAGATCATCGTTGATCTAGCACCCTAAGATGCCTCCACAAGTCACTTGTTTGATGGAGAAAGTTGCAACAGTTAAGGGTGATCTAATTAAACTAAGTTTATTGATCCCATAGAGTCTATGATAAATTGGTTAATGGTTAAAAGTTACTTGAGTTAAGTGCTTGAGAGAAAGTAGGTTGCAAGTGCTTGAAAGAAAAGAAATGAGAAATTCTTGAAATAAATGTACAAGTAAATAGATTATGCCTCCATGGGCTTAAGCAAGTTGGTAAACGAAATTAAGTTCTTCTAAACTAATAAGATATCACATGATATTGAAAGAGCAACTAGAAGCATAAACCAAGTGGGTGAAAAAGAATATTTCCAGATATAAAGTCTTCACTTGAAACCCTTAGGTAATCCTGCAAATATTGAATACAAAGCTACATAAACCAAGAAGAAGTGAGTAGATCTAAGAGGTAAACCAAAATACTTTTAAATACCCAAATAAAAGAACTCACTAGATTATGATAATACTACAACAAATCTATCCAAGCAAAATACTTTTCTTGCAATTCCTACTCTAGATCTATAAGGTAACATGCAAAAGAAAAATAACAAGAACAAAATCACCTAATATTTTTTTATATGGCACCAATAAGAATCTCAACACCATGGATCCTCCAAAGCTTTCCTTTATTCAATAGAAAGCTTGAGCAAATACTTTCCACAAGCTTGAGATAACAACAAGAGAAAAAGAGAGAAAGATAGAAGAGTGGGAGAGGAGAGGAGAGATTTTGGCATAGTAACAATATTGAGAATAGATGTGTAAAATGAGGGAGGGGAGGCCTTCTTTTATACTTGGGAGCCAAGATTGACCCATCTTGGATGCTCTACAAGTGTCATTCTATCAAGAGTCATTGAGCATCTCAAGGAGGGCACACTTTTAGGGTTTTGATAGTGTTATGGTTTTGGTAGATGAGTGAGGGGGTGAGGTAATACCTTTTTGACAAATTCAAATAGAAAATTAGACTCAGGAGGGTGAACTTAGGGAGAAATAAGGTTTTTTACTTTAATTTTTTACTTTGCTTGACTTTCTCCTTAAGGGGGGAGCACTTTTCTTAGGAATATGAGTTGTATGAAGTGGTGGCTAGGTGAGGGGGGTTTTTAAGTTAGGAAAAGTGTTTATATAACTTACTAAAGGGGTTTAGAATCATCTCATACTCTTTCTCTAACCTTTTTTCTTCATTATTACAAAAAATTGAGATTTTGACTTTGTCAATTGAGCAATTAAATTGTTGACTCTAGACTCACTTGGACTCCTCATGGAAAATGACCTAGAAAAAATTGTCCAATTGAGATGAAACTTGGTCCAAGGTGTATCATTCCATTTATTTTGAGTACAAATACCCCTATCAAAAATCCCAAAGATCAAATTTTTACATTTTTACATAAAAAATAATTAAAATTACCATTAACTCGGTAATTTAAAAAAAATTAAAAAAAACTACTTAGACTCGACGAAATCCTGCAAGACTCTAGGCGATGTATAGCATGGTCATTTACAATATTCCTATAATGCAGTCACCCATAGGGCTTGATCATTAGAACACCTTTCACCACTTTGGAGGATTATTATGGGAGTGAAAAACTCAAGGGTAATTAAAAAGGCTAGTTAGGCCAAATTAATTACTTGAGGGAAAAAAACACTCAATGAAAGGACTTACCTAATGATAAATTCCTAGGAAACTAACCAAAAATATTATCCATGCAAACCCATTACATTATTATCCCACGCAGGGGAGCGAAAATTCCAATTACAAAAAGACATGTATAGGCCAAAAATGTGTTGTAGAACTAGTAAGTATTTACACTTAGTTGCACCATCAGGTACATAGCTTCATGAAACATGGAGTTGACCCCTTAGTTGAAATAGGTGGTCAACACAATCTACAAAACACCCATTTTAACTTCCTCTTCTTTCTCTCATGGTCTCATCTCTCATAATACAATATTCGCAATGATGCATGGCCGCAATACATTTCCCTCATAAAAGAGGGTATTCTTCTAGGGGAAAAAACCCTAACATAACTTCTACCATCATATCTACAACCTTATAATGAATGGTCCAAATTTACAATGAAATTACAATATACATTTACAAGGCACTTTTTCCTTCAGGGGATTTTCCCTCGAACCCCCGTCAAGGGCCCACTTTCCACTAGACCCCGCAGAGGGGGTAACCCCTCTCTACACTCCCCCACATGGAGGAGTGTATATTATTCTGGGGTGTAAAGTATTCATAGGGTATAAACACGACTGAAAACAAAGACCTCTGAATCTGGAAGATAATCAGGCTCCACAACCAACATAAGTCTATCTAACTCAACCTACTGGTTTTGACCTCGAAGGACATGAACAATTTTTTTGTAAGCTAATCAAGGCGTTGTATGGATTGAAACAAGATATGAGAGGTTGGTAAGATAAAATGAACGATTACTTTTGCAAAGTTGGATTTAAGCGAAGTGAATCCGATGATACCTTATATGTTCACCTACATGGTAAAAATTTAGCGATTTTAGTAATGTATGTGGATGACTTGATCATTACCAGGAACAATGATGATCATATTTTAAAGGTCAAGATGGAATTACAGGTTGGATTCAAGATGGCAGATATGGAATTACTTCACTACTATATTGGAGTTGAAGTATTTCAACATTCAAACAATATTTTCATTAGTCAATTAAAGTATTCATCTAAGATATTGAAAATATTTGGCATGACAGATTGCAAATATGTTCCCACCCCAATGGAGAAAAATTGAAAAATTTCAAAACTTGAAGGGGGGGATCAGTAAATAGCACTAGTTACAGGAATTTGTTTGGTAGCTTGATTTATTTAACAACCACTCATCTAGACTTATCATATGCAATCAATATTCTCTCAATATTTATGCAGCAATCAAGGGAAAGCCATTGGAATGCAAAAAAATGGGTTCTTATATATATTCAAGGTACAAAATATTATGGTCATCTATACAAGAAGAGTAAAATCTTTGTACATGTTGGATATTCAGATGCATATTTTGTTGGAAGTGTTGATGATAGGACATCAACATCAGGTTACTTGATGAATATGGGATTAACAAAAAAATATTGGAGTTGCAAGGAGAATACTAAAATAGAAAATTCTTCAGCAAAAGTAGAATATATATCAACATGGGAAGCAACATGTGAGATGTTTTGGTTATGTAGAGTTTTACAAGATTTGGTAATTTCTCAAATGAAATTTATTTGATTGTTAATTGATATCTAGGCGACCATTAAACTTGCTAAAAATATGGTTTGCCACTCCAAGAAAAAGCATGTTGACACAAAGTATCATTACACCACACTCATCACAAAAGGAATAATCAAACCGGTATATTGTCCTTCAGAAGATCAAATCTCATATATTTTCATGAAACCACTTGGCATGATCAAATTTACTAAGTTTAGAGAAGAACTTGGTATTTGTACCAATGTAATTTTGGATCAAAGGGGGGGATGTTAGATATTATGATCCTAAAGTACTTATTATAATATTATTTTATTATACTTAGTCTTTTCTAGAATGTATTTAGTTAGATTAGATAATGAGTCTAGAAAAGAGTCACTTCTTAGAAGAAACAAAATACAAAATTGTTAGAATCTTTATTTAATGTACATGGACACTTGACATACTCACCTGATTATCTGATAAGACGTCCATAACAAAAATTAGCTTAGAATTAGCATGATGAGTTTTAAAAGCTCTCATTTTCCCATGCGAGAGTAATGTTGGAGATTGTAAGCTCTTGCATTGACTGTGTAATTTTTTTTCCTTCTTTTAATAAAATTTGTGTATGTGAGGACACTTCTACTCTCTTCAAACCTTGTGTTATAATTTTATCTAGCACCCTGGACCAAGTACAGATGAAAGTGTCCAAAATAAATTCCTATGCCAATATGTGGCACCTCAAACAATGTTTTTCTTTCAAAAGAACATCTAGGCTATGATGGTTGCTAGGAACAACCACAACCTAGATGTATTTTTGAAGGAAAAAATTCTTTGAGGTGTCACATTTGGACACACGTGTGTATCATTTTGTCTTTACTTGGTCCATGGTACCAATTATAATTACAACACCATGTTGGAGTTATTTCCTCCTCATACAAACCAACACTTATTTTTTTTCCATTACCTATCCCTCTAACAAATCTACCTAGTAGTCATCCTGTTTGAATTGTCATCAGCACAAGGTCTTCTTTCTTTGATACCAAAGGTTGTAGCTACAAGCTCCCTATATTAGAGTGCACATCAATAAAACATGGAAACAAAATATTCTCTAGGAATCATAACATAACATAATTCTTCCATTTCCCTCAAACAACATAATTGTCCTTTTAGATCCTCCAATAGTGGTCCATAACTCTTGTCTTCCTAACGATCATAGTTGAGTTTTTCAAGTTACTTCAAAACATTATCAATGTAAATAGAAGCCTATTTCATGTGAACATAATTACTCCGTGAACTTATTTCAAATGCTATCAATGTAAACCAATGTATGTTTATGGTTTCATAGTTGATTGTGTCAATTTATTTCAATAAATTTTACACTTCTTTAGGCACCTTAACGTTCACCTCCTCACCATAGTTGGGAGAAAGATCAAAACAAAACATTGTCTTTTTTATTTCTTTCAAGAATTAATTCCCTAAACACATTGTCAACCCAATGTTTCTAAATTCTTGGTTTTCTTCTTTCATTCTATTTCACTAAAATGTGTTGTAAATAGTTTGATATAGAACATTTCTTTGAGCCTCTTCATATCTTCTCTCCATTTATACTTAAATACATAACTTTTATTTTCAATTTAAAGTTCTAATATAAATTTTAATTAAGAATTAGAGGATGAAATTTTTCCATCAAAAATCAATTTAGATGAGAAAAAACTAATATTATTAGAATTTTGGATGTAAAATGTGTGTGGAGTTTATGAAAAGTTCAACATTTTGAGTGGACACTCCACTAAACTATTAAAACTAAAAGTATTGAAAAGGTAGTGAAGGTAAGGAGGTTTTAAAAGGTAATTTTTTTTTTGGAAGAATGTGGATAAAAAATAGCTCTGGTGAAAAACTAATAAAATTCAAAGCATTATTATATATATTAAATTAAAAAGGATATAGGAATAAACGAAAATTAATTTATTTTGGTCAAAGGCAAGTTGACTATTAAAGAAGAGTTACCTAAGAAATAATTTAGAGTTAGGATGGTGACAAATTATGAGATTAAGGAAGAAGAAAATTATTAGAAATGATTCTTAAAAGAAATTGCGAAATAAGAGAGAAAAAATCAAAAGTTGAAGGAAATGTAACTATTATAAGTAAGCGTTCGAACGTATAATTAAATAATAATTATGATTAAAAATAATAAATAAAACATAAAGAGGATAACCATATTAAGGTTAAAGAGGAAAGAAATTAAAGATATTAAAGAGTAAAGGGGTAGGTAATCTTCATGAATCTTGAACGTATTTAATGCCCGAGTTTGTTAGTAATTGCTCACACTAATTGCCCATATTGTTAGGTAATCAATTGATCTATTACATAACTACTTATTTATCTCATCCTTGGCATCAAGGATCAAAATTGAACCCTTGGAAGGAAGGGATTCAAGCCGGTCTAGGGTAATTCAAAATACAATCTTCAGTACTTATTTATCTCATCCTTGGCATCAAGGATTAAAATTGAACCCTTGGAAGGAAGGGGTTCAAGCCGGTCCGTGGTAATTCAAAATACAATCTTTAGTAAAACAAAATATAATGCAAATTTTTGGCAATTTTTATTTCGATTGCACATTTAGTAGAAGCCAATGGTTGACTTTGCACTGTGTTTGTTGGATGAAGGGAATTTGAGATCCAGTTAAGTTTGGGTTAAAATTTTTAGATCACTTGTTAAAATACCATAATGTCATCTGTAAAAAGAAACAATATCGTAGGTTATTAAATTGTCAAAATAATTTTTGAATTTGCAATCCAATCTCTACATATCCCAGATATCAATCCTTTCATACACAATTGTGTTTCCAAAGCTTTCATATCTACTTGGGTTCGGAAGACTTTGATAGTTTGTGTGATTTTTCGACGACTTACATTACATTCAAAAAATTGTTTGTTTTCCAATGTATAAAATTGTATACAATTTTTACCATAATTGATCCAAGTGGATATAGGTGACCACTCACTTTTTCCAACAAGCTCAAAATATTTTTCTCTCAACTTTGACAATTTACTATTTTTAGCAGTTTTTAACTTCGAGGGCCATTTTGAAGGTCTAAATGAAGATTTTTCAGGATCGAGCTTCTCAATCATAGTCGATGGCTCTGATTGAGCCCCCAAAATTAATCTCATCAATGATACCTTTTCAACGAGCTATCTTGCGCCCAAAACAGAGATCGTATGCCAAAGTTACGCCCCCCGGAAGTTGATATACCAGTCCACAAAACTGTTGGTTTTTCATCTTTCGGGGTTAGGGCTTTAGATTTTATTTATGATAAAAAGGCATTTGGAGCCTCGTTGTAAAATCATCTTCTCACGGATGTGAATAGTCATCACATCTCTTCTATAGATAAGTTGTCACCATTCTAGCTCACTCTGTATTTTTATAGTCTTCGTACATTTTCGCTCATTAATAAAAAAATGTGTATTATTGTATCTCTGTGTTTATGGTTTCATATATGATACATTTTTGTTATATTATTGGATATACGAGATATCTCTTTACATTGCTTTATTATATCTTCGCTTTCATTTCGTGCCCAAAAAAATTCAGATCAATCTGAAAATATGGAACCACATAAACAACGACACTTGATAGTAAAGTAAATGTTTTAGTTGTATTAGTCAAGTTTTCAATCAATTGGCTATGTTATGTACTATCCATGAAGGTTAATAACAAATTTGTCCTTTTCATTTTTTTAATTAAAATATTTAATTTTAAAAATAATAAAAATGTTATTGCAAATTAATAAATATGGTTTGGACGCTCACACATTATTTTGGGTTTGTTATCCTAGTCTCAAGGTAATTAAGGAGATGATGTCTTGAGGCCCGCTGAGAGCCACATGACCAACTGAGCCCACATTAAGTACACAAAGCCCCTCCTCTCCACCACTCATCACCATTCATTGTTAGTAGCATAACATCGTCTACCACACCAACCTGGTCGAGAGAGAACAACATGTCTTGCTTCATGAGGTAATGAGTATAGTCTCATGGTAAGTGTCACCTTAATAATTGAAGCATTTGAGCATATTGCAGAGGGTCCTTTCTTGATTATGGAACACTTGCTTGGAAATTATACCTTTTGCCTTATTTCATCTTGGTGGTTCACTGGTTTCCTAGTAAGTGGCTCAACCTCGGGAATTTTTTTTCTATTGGGGGGTCTACTTGAAGGGTCATCATACCATTATTTCTCATACTTACCATTTGCCACACCTCTTCCCCTATGTTTCCTCTTCTTTTGGGTTTATGGGTTCATTGACGTCTCTCAAGGTGCAACGTTCATGATCTTAGGCCCATGAAGAGAGAGGGGCATCACCTCAATATACCCTAACATCCCTCTTGGAGAGCTTGATGTCACACATTTCAAAGGATGATTGGCCATTTAGGTGCACTTGGTGGTGTTGTTGAATTGAAGCCCCACTTACTTGCTTGATATGAGGATGATATGATGCCTTTCTCGCATGATGACTTGGCCTTGGAAGGATTTTCTTCACTCGTTCCACCTTGCAGGAGAGATTTATGGGCTATTGTCCCATAATTTTATTATTTTTGGTAATTTTGTAGCCTATGTGGGCAAAAGAGAAAATTGATTTGCTAATTAAACATTGTAACTTAGTTTTCAACCTAAAATTATGGATGTAATTGTAAAGTGGACAAACATGACTTTGGTTTTCCTCATATAAATACGAGGAAATTAATTTTCATTTTATCATAAGTGATAACTTGATAATTTTCTCTTGGAATAAAATTTCGACCTCTTTGGACAATTCTCTATCTCTTCTCTCTTGTCATTATGGATGAAACACTTGTTAATTGGAGCAAGAAAGGCTAGCGACTTCTCTTGATGGTGTTTCTTTGGCGCTTTGTTGATTAATTCTTGGTAGTAATGGTTTCTTGCATGCTATCTCTTGGATTTTGGTGAGTAATTTCTGCAATTTGTTGCTATTTGCTTGTTAAATTCAAGAAATATATCTCAACTCCTAGGAGGAGTAAAAGGTCTTAAAGGTCTTACACCCTCCACCAAGGTTTAATTTCGCTTTGTTATTGAAGTACTATAAGGCTTGCAACAAGAAGTAAGAGGATTTACACCCTTGTTGCAAGGCTTAGCTAGGGTTTATTTCTCTAGGAAGTAAGAGGGTTTACACCCATAGAGAAACTTCAAACCCTAATTCATCTTGGTTTCCAAGATAGATGATCTGGAAGGATTTTTGTTGGGTTTTATAAGGGTTTAACTCTCAACAAATATCTCTTCTTTCTCTTTGTCTAAATTTCTTTCCAAGGAAGAGAATCCATTCACCCTGTAATAAGGCACTATTTTTTGCATTGGAGATTGTTAAATAGTGCATTGGTAAATGTGAAAAGAGGTTTTGGAATTATTCAAGTTGGATTTAAATTTTACACGCTTTAGTCTCTCTTGTCCTTCAAGGGTGTCTTGATTGTCCTAGTGGTTAGCTTGTTGTGTTCTTCACTTTTGACTGCTGAAATTTGCATGTAAGCAGTGGAATTCTATATACTCTTTAAGAGATATTGATTGGGTGACTTACTTGATAATTTTGTTGGTTAAAAGTTATTGTTGTAGCAATAGTAAGATACAACCATAAGACTTTCATAATATTTTTCTGATAACTCTTTCATACAACCTTCTTTTGTCATCGAATTCATTCTTTTAAGCATTGGAATATTATCTCTAAGTTGCATGTGCTAATTTTTCCAACATTATATGTTGATTATATGATGTAATTTGCATCTTTTATAACTTTATCATTGCTAATAAATAATTATTTACTGCTGCAATTTTTGGACATGAAGCATAACTTGTTGTTTCCCTCGTGTTCTAGGACTCATTTCATCATATATTGTCTTTGTTTTGGTTGTCCAATATTTGTTTTGCAGGTTTTCTCCACTGGAAACTTTTCCTTGACTGATAGCCATCCTCCATCAATCCCATAGAACCTTTGATTGTGACCTATAGAGATGTTCCATTCTCTCCTTGGCTTTTCTATTTCAATCCCCCTAAGGTCACCCGTGAAGTCTCTCTTGTGTGGGACTTGTCCTTCACTAAAACGAAGGAGGTATCTATTGAGGTGACAATGATAGGTGTCCCCGGTTGTATCACATGATTGTAGTTTGGGTTGGGATTTTTCCTAACTACAAATCTTAAAATAACATGGTTGGTAGATTTGATTTAATAAAAAAAAAGTATCTTTGGATAAAAAATAAAGAGCAAATGTGTCTTATATAGATTGAATTACATTTCAATATCTTTAATTTAGAGGAAACAACCAACTTTATAGGACATCATTTTTATCACTCTCTTCTTTCTAAAAATAATCAAATACCATCAACCTTAATTGTTTTATATAACAAAATTCATATATATATATATATATATATATATATATATATATATATATAATATTTTAATTTAATTATATACCTGCATAGTAGTCTAATAATGATTTATACTAAAATTGATAGACAATTTTGATGTATAAATACATACTTTTACTCTTCCAAAATGTGCGTGCATATACATATACATATTCATGCCTTTATGTTAAATATATGTACTTATGTTCACTCCCCATGAGTAATGTTATAAGAACTAAGATGACCAAAAAGTTAGAAGTGAAGTTCGAATGAGTTTGTATTTTAAAATTATTTAATGATATTAGAGTTTATAGTTTAATTATTTAATTTATTTTTAATAAAGAAAAAATAAAATTATAATTATATAAATAAATTATATTTCATTATTTTTTTTTTACATAAAATATTGTTTAAACATTATTTATTATAAATTAAAAGTAATTTTCAAAGTATATCTTTTAACCTATTGACTTAAGAGAAATCTGCTTTTGTTCGAAAAGGTCATTACAAATTTCTATCCATATCCATCCACAATAGTATTCAATCAAATTTTTTTAATAGTTTCATTACATACTAAACCAAATATGTAGTATTCAGTCAATTTTTTTTAATAATTTCATCACATACTAAACCAAATATGTATCGTTAACAATGTACTGTGAAATAAGGGAAAAAATTCTAAGCTTCGCATCCAGGAGAGGCAATTCTTCAGCTTCAGACAATGACTGATTCAACATGGCCAGTAATATGAAGACTAGAGATTCATCCTTGGTTATACAGATCAGAATGATGTTTTGGATAATGAAAAGGCACATCATCACTTATATGCATTAGCGTTGGGATGTAAAAACAATATAAGGAGGGTCGACCTGTATGTATAATGGTTTTCTTGAGCCGACCCTTGAAGGATTTAAGGTCCTAATTTGGTGTAATTGAAATCAGAGCCCACCTTTGGGTTTAAACCTGAAGTGAAGCCCCCATTTAAAGGACAAGATGCGTACCCTAGACGTGAAGGAAGAAAGTGCAGTTGACAGTCATCAAATGAGGATACCAATCGAAAGACAACAATACTAGAGAGTCACACTTTTGGTATTCAGATTCATTCCCATTTACTGTTGTTGAACGCTAGAGAGTCGCCATACCGTTGGAAGTTTCTATAATCATGGGTTTTTATTAACGATAGGTTTGGTTATTTGATTTGGTCGACTCAAAATTCTTTCTTACGGAAATAAACCCATCATTTAAAAGGATTTATAATTTTGTGGAACGAACTTATTTATGGGCACGGAACTTCTATTAATCCTATCAAACTTCCATTTTGTTCGGGGATTGGTAACCATCACTGAGCAACGACTATTTCTGGTCAAGAGGGACAAAGAAATAATTGTTATATTCAAAAGATGAAGTGAGATCGTTCTTTCTATATATGGAGGTATGGAATATTAAACGAGATTTGAGTTGTCTGTCAAACTTCCATTTTGTTTGGGGTTTGGTAACCATCACTGAGCAACGACTATTTCTGGTTAAGAGGGACAGAGAAATAATTGTTATATTCAAAAGCTGAAGTGAGATCGTTCTCTCAATATNTGGAGGTATGGAAATTAAACGAGATTTGAATTGTCTGAGTTGTATATATTAATAATTTATTGGAATGTCGAGATGATTAGAGCCAATATAAAATGGGTTAAGGAGACTATATTTGCACCCTATATTAAATTTTTGTTTAGAAGTTCGATCCCCTTTTGATGGAGATTTCCATTCACCCACCTTGGAAAATATGTGGAGTTTGGTTATTGATTTTCTGGAGAAGAGACCAGCTAGAAGGACTTTTGGAGATTAGATGTTGCACCCACACCTCAAATTTATGGATATACCCCAATTTCGAGGGCTTTATGCCCCTAAATTTTGGATGCGAGGGTTTAATAAGCCCAAATTTTGAATTGTTTTCTATTATTAAATTGTGAAAAAGGTTTTACCGCCTCCTTGGGTTAAATTAGTGAAAAATTATATTAATTTTTTTTATTTATTGTAAGAGGAAGTTGAGTGTTTCCTGTATAAATAGAGAGGCACTTCACTCATTTTGGATCCTCACTTCTTGAGGGATTGTTCCCTTTGGAGGTCTGAAATTTCTGAAATTTTCTTGGAACATTGGTCTTGGATTGGTGACTTGGTGTGGAGTAATAAGAAAATCTGATTTTGGGCCATTTTATCTCATGCAAGATTCCTCTCTCCCATTTGGACCCGAAGGCTTGAAGGTTGGCTCCCACTGAGTGAGTAAATCTCCCTCCAAGCCTCCTGAATCCCTTTGAAGTATGACTCCCTTTGAGCCTCATGACTCCCTATGAAGTTAGACTCTCTCTGAGCCTCATGACTCCCTCCAAATTGAGACTCCCTCTAAGCCTCTTGACTCCCTCCTCATATGTCTCTTTTCTCTTGCTTACCACAAAACACATAGGTTGCCCCCCTCTAACTCTAAGAACCATTGTTGATCTGAAGTTATATCCTATGGGCATAGAAAAAACCTATCTAACTCATAATAATATGTGGTACCCCTTTCTCTCAATCTTTGGGACTGAGAGAACACTCCCCCTAAGTTATGGCACCCATAACAAATTTGAAACCCTTAGCACCTCTCCTAAATCCAATTGAAACGATACTATACTAGATCCTCATATTGCATGCTTGACTCCCATGCCAAGATCCACACACAAGTCTGAGCCAGTCTCTGTGAAAGTGTCAATATAATCTCTATCACCTGTCATATGGCAAGATGATCCGCTATCCACCAACTAAGTCCTCATGTTGGAGACTGTACATAAAAGGGAGGATACCAATGAGATATCCTTCTAGAACCTTTCTACAACCTCATCAACCTCTCACTCTAATTCATTTTTCCTTCTTCCCTTTCCCCTCCAGTGTGGACAGAGTGAAGCAAAATGACCATGTCATGACACTCAAACCATCTGTATCCTCCTTGGACACCAACTAAGTCTCCTCTTGAATACAATCAATCAATATCCTCTCAAACCCCGACAACATATCTTGTGCATAGATCCCTTGCAAAAAAGGTTCCCAAAACCTAGGAAGGCCAACTCAACATCCATTATCACCTGTCCATCTCATAACAACACTGCATAGTCCCACTCCTGAATCCCTGAGGTTGAGAACAAACTCTTGGCACCCATAGAACATTCTCCACTCGCAACAAACCCCATGACTCCATCTGGAATAACACTGCTCCAGATCCATGTACTACATGTTTGGTCCTCCTACCAAGCTCCTCGTACATACCTGAGTGAGGAACTATGAAGATAAAAAACAAATCATGTGTCGGTGGCTCCCACTGTATAATAAACATGCAATCCTCCAACACAAGCATCCTTCTTCCCCAAGTTAGACCATCCAATGAAATTTTACCAAAGATCATTATCCAAGTCACTAGGAAACTTTCCGTGTCTGCACATGATACCACTGATCCTGTGTCCTCGTTTGAACAATCCCAAGCTGTGGTTGGACACTCATTCTAGTCCACTCTAGACCTGTGAAACTCATCTATGCAAATTTCCTCATCCTCCCAGGTCAAATACCCCATACATTGTCATAACTTGACAATGTGCATATCTCACCAACCTGACATACAGACATAGCCATCTCATTCGTTCGAAAGAAATTGATTTGTACGCATCATAATTCACCATGAGAAGTCACCAAAATTCCATCCATAGGGTTTGCAATCTTCCACACAACATATTCCTATGATCCAGGCTCTTTGCCAATCCACAAGAACTCCCAACCTACCACACTACCGAGTTACAATAGTCCACAAATCCATTCTCAAACCATATACCATCTAACATGTTTCCACCTGCAACCGTCATTGTATCTCCCTCTAAGAGATATCACCTTAGCTCCCTTAGATCTGTCACCTATGACCTACCTGGAACAAGAACAAGAATAAGAAAAATAACAACACTCCTCCAATGTTTTATCCAAATATGTATCTCAAGATGATCCCCTTTTATTTAGATCCCAAGCTCTGATACCATGACAATTTTCACATGCAACTCTATGTGGCTAATTTCATATATGAAAAATTGCTTCCTAGTGATCTAACATCAAAACCCTAATTGTTATCATTGAACAAATTTACACTAAATTTATTGATTGAAAACATATGCAACAGAAACACAAAGATCAGATATGAATCATCAATACACTTGAGATGCAATTTCAGTTCTTTAATCTTGTTATCATTAGAAATCTTGAGGGAAAAACCAACCCTCCCAACCAATACAATATCACCAAAATTTGAGGACAACCTTGTCCTCTAAAGTCACCAAAATTGAGAACAACCTTGTTCTCTAATGACCATACAAATCAGAAAAGAAAACCTGAACAATATATGGAAATATCCTCTGCATAGGAAATTGGTATACACCACCTGTATGATCTGCCAATGCCACTTGTAAACTTGTACAGATCTGTACCTACCCAAAAACTTCAGATACACGATTCACCAACTGGAAACCTGCATACATACGTTGTTTTCTCTCTTGCAAACTGCATATACCCTATATGTGATCCGTCCATCTACAACCTGTTTATATGTGTGCTTCGTCCTCTAGCAAACCGAGTATGGTATGGAAAAGTTGCTCCACACGTGTGACCTTCTTTTCTTCTTTCTCTTGGGCCAAATTCCCCATCTTGTAGACTTCCCCTTTGTTTAGATCACCAATACTCCTAGCACAAGTGTAGGCTGACTTGTGTTAGATGCATCATGTCTCCACACACTCTATCTAATATATAATGTCACAATGAACTCTCTCCTTTATATACAATTCTTAGGGGTCACCATAGAATCCCCTCCACAAGTCAACATCAAATTAGGCTTTCCTTGTGGGTGTGAAGCCCCAACACAAGTCAACAAAGTCCATCACCAAACCCATGAAGCCCCCACTCAAATCCAAGGTGGTTTTCACCAAGCCAAAATCGTGATGTGGTGCCCACAATGATTTCCACATGCCCAACACCTAGGGTTATGTGAGAATACATGCCCGAAGCTACAAAAATAAAAAGGACATTCATCCTTACCCATACTTCTAAGACGAAGCATTTGAAGTGGGGATGACTTGTAAGAAACTTTATTAAATTATGTTTTATTTATTGTAATTATTCAATGGTTATCATCCTTGCACAAAAGGGCACCTGGAAATTGTTCAATGGGTATAAATTGCTTCCATTATATATTGTAAATCATCATGGAATCATAAATATATATTTTTATTTAATATGGTTGCCTACATTTATTTTAGGTTGCATTCTGACATTAAAAAATGATCAAAAAAGGGTTAGTTAACATATGTTTCCAAAAGTTTATTTTGGCTTATGTAAAAATATGGTAATATATTTTTAAATATATAATAAAATATGAGAACATATATGGCAATAGATTGTGTTTCACAAACACAAAATGTCACTTAGTGACATTTGAAAAAAATAATAAAAGATGATTACCTCACATTATGACGTTTAAGAAGGAATAAAAGAGGCTTATGTTAGATCTGACATTTCAAATGTAATACTTTAAGAGGTTTGATATTGTATTGCAACATTCAAAATTGAAAAAAAGAGAGTTAGTTAACCTATGTTTAGAAAAGTTGAATTTGGTTTATATAAATATGAAACAATATTTAATGTCACAATGCAACATATCAATCGAGGAACCTATCAATTTGACATAAGTTAGCCAAGATCAATGTTGCAATGGGGCATATTCACTGAGTAACATCAAAATCCATCATAATGCTTAGGGAATATCTTAATGTAACATAACCCTTGATGAACATCATAACTAGACATAACCATTGGGGCAAGTAACAAGTCGACATAAGTCACCCAAGAGGAAATTTGCAATGATATATAGCCATATTATCAACCTCTTAGTGTTGCAATTTGATATAATATTGTGGTTTCCCATGATGTTTCACTGTGACATCTTATTGAAGTCAATCACTTAATGTTGCAATGTAACACTATTTTGAATTCATCCTCTTAATGTTATAATCTAATATAAAATTCATGTCAACCTATTACCATGGTGAAACATTGTGAACCTTTTTCAATGAAAGCCATCCGTAGTTAAACATATTCATCCATAGTCAATATGGTCAACCATACTCAACATGGTCATCATGTTCAACTATATTTGACATGGTCAACATAGTTAACAAACATTAAAATTAAACATCAATTAAAAACAAACATACTCAACTATAAAGTATGTGCATTGAAACAATTAAATAGAGTAGATGATATGTTCTTTGATGCAGGAGCATCACCAACAAAGCACAAGCATGAAAGACAGTTGGGCACACTAGCGCACATTTTGAAATATTTTGAATTTCAAATGATCAATGTATTAATGTGATATCTGACAAAACTTTTTGAGTTATGAATGTTTTTAATGACTGGAGGCTGAACCATCATGTAATATCAATGGGGAATGTATTTTTCTTTAATGAGAAAGATCGTAGTACAGATTTGGAGCTTGCGCTCTTATCTGTCTGACTCGACATTTATTGTAATAAGTGCTAAGTAGTTGATAGCATTCAATTCCATTAACATAGCATAGAATAGTTGGAGGGAAGACTCAAAGAGAACCTATTTGTATAAAGCTTTGTAATATTGTCCAAGTAGAAGTTGTTTTCAATGGTTGTTGTTGATGATCATTGTTTCTGCAGATAGAGGAGAACTGAGCAATAGCTGAATCTATCTTATATAGGTTAAGGAGTAGTGAAGAAGAATGTATGTATGTATACAATTTTCAGTTGGATGAATACAACATAGATATATT
>SNQJ01S0120507.1:35547-59482 GCA_010110895.2 Picea sitchensis | reverse complement strand
TGACCATTAAAGACAAATTTCCCATTCTTGTCATTGATGACCTCCTGGATGAATTGAGTGGCGCCCAATTCTTTACTAAACTTGATCTTCGCTCGGGCTATCACCAAAAACGTATGAAAGAGGCAGACATTCCCAAGATGGCCTTTCGCACTCATGAGGGCCACTATGAGTTTTTGGTCATGCCCTTTGGCTTGTGTAATGCCCCCTCCACCTTCCAAAGCCTCATTAATCATGTCTTCCATCCCTTTCTCCATCATTTTGACTCAGTTTTCTTTGATGATATCCTCATCTATAGAAAAACCTAGAAATACCATCTTACTCATGTGGATCAAGTTCTCCATCTCCTCTCCTAGCATCAACTTTTCCTGAAATAGTCTAAATGTGCTTTTGGTGCCTCAGAAGTAGAATACTTGGGTCATCTGGTTGGCAAAGATGGCGTCAGGGTGGATCCGAAAAATATTGAGGCTATGTAAGATTGGCCGCACCCAAAGACTCTCAAAAGCTTCCATGGATTTCTGGGCTTAACATGGTATTATCGCAAATTTGTTCAGAACTACGAAAAGATTGTAGCACCTCTCACTGATCTCCTCAAAAAGAACTCTTTCACTTGGACTCCAACCATTGTTCAAGATTTTCAAACCTTGAAGACGACCATGTGCACCACTCCATTTTTGGCCCTTCCTGATTTCACAAAGACCTTTGTGTTGGAATGTGATGCCTTAGGGAAAGGAATCGACGTTGTCCTTATGCAAGAGGGTCGACCTTTGGCCTTCACCAGCAAGTAACTATCTGAAAGGAATATGGGAAAACCCATTTATGAAAAGGAAATGTTGGCTATTATGCATGTCCTTGATCTGTGGCATCCTTATCTCTTGATGCAATGATTCCAAATCAAGACCGACCATCAGAGCCTCAAGTACTTTCTGGAACAACGAATTTCCTCCCAGGAGCAACAAAAATGGGTGACTAAGCTCTTTGGTTATGATTATGAGATCATTTACAAGAAGGGAAAAGGCAATGTAGTGGCAGATGCACTGTCTTGAAAATATGAAGAAGGAGGATCCCTTTTTCCTCTTTCCTTCATTGTACCCAATTGGCTCCAAGCTGTGTGCCAGGAATGGCTTCAAGATCCCAAAAGTTCGCATCTGATCCAGCAATTGCAGACCAAGGCTTCGGCTCCCCCAGGGTACTCTTGGCTTTAGGATGAGCTTCGGTACAAAGGCCATTTGTATTTAAGTAAATAATCAAAGCTTAAATCCACGGTACTTTCTGAGCTTCATGCTACACCCACAGTGGGGCACTCAGGGTTCACCAAAACATATGACAGAGTCAAACGTTCTTTTTTCTGGGATGGTATGAAATAGTACATCCGTAATTTTGTCGCTGACTGTGAGGTGTGTCAATTCAACATGGGAGAAACAGTCAAATATCTAGGCACACTACAACCGCTTCCTATTCCACTGTCTATCTGGAAGGATATCTCTATGGACTTTATTACCGTCTTACCCAAATCAGGGAATAAATCAGTCATAATGGTGTTTGTGGATTGCCTTGCCAAGTATTCTCATTTCTTCACACTTCAACACCCATTTACTGCATCCACGGTGGCTCAACTTTTCATGGACCAGGTCTTCAAGCTTCATGGCATGCCGCACTCTATTGTTTTTTATTGTGAACCAACTTTCACAAGCAATTTTTGGCAAGAATTGTTTAAGCTCCAAGGCACCCAATTATGATGTCGATGCCCTCCCTACACAACCCATAGGTCGGAAGGTCCACGTCAACACAGGATCTTTCCTTCTTCCACGGCCCGAAGAACTCAAAATGGCTCTTCTATTTCCCTGTCGGTAAATCTGCACCCACAACAACTCTCACGGGATCCCCTCTTTACACTTGGGAGATCGGACTTTGCGACTTTGCAAGGTCAGTGGTCGGGTGTTGTACTCTCGAATCCCCAAATCCCGATACAGTCAATCGCTGACCTTTTCTTTTACTTTTCGGGATTTTCTCTATCGCGATTTCGACACTCGCGATGTCGAGCAACTTGTTCCTTCGATTTCCGAATATCGATTTGCCGAAACTCCAATACACGCGTGAGTTTGACTTTTCAACGCTTCACCTCATTGGGATTTCTGACTTCGTAGTATTGCGAATCCTGATGCAAATGTTTCCGGAATTCCACTTTCCACGAAATTCTGAAATGGCGTGCCACCTATCCACCTCTCTAACTCATCTGTTGCCCAACACAAATCCCTTTAGCTTTCAGGATATCGTGTTTCACGATTTTGCGATTCATGTTGCAATGTTTACGGAGTTTCAACTCACGAAACCCCAATATTGGAATTCACGATTAAATCTGACGGCCCTTGTGGCTCGGATCGACGGTCCTGCCCTCATGAGCTTTGAATATTTCGACGCCTTCGTCCTAACCTCCCTGCTCCTCCGCGAGATCTAACGGCTCACATAAATTCATGAATTCTCCTCAGAGAATTTCGACCATTCATTCCTCCTTGACAATTTCTGAGAATAGCTAAGTGTTCCTCCACCAACTTGTCCACCTGGGTCGCAAACTTATGCTACCTTCTTGAATTCTTCTAGGTACAACTTCTCTACATTGTCCTTCAACAGTTTCGAAGGCCTTATCCTTCCTGAGCTTCCTTATAACCCTGAGCCTTAGAAAGACTCTTGCGTGCACTCCTTGCAACAACCTTCAAACAATTCCAAGTGTTGAATCTCCTTTCACCCTGCACACACCTGCAGCAACAGTCTCTCAATGATTCACTCAGGTCCACAATCTTGAGACTTCACTCAGTCTGCGCACTCCTTTCACAGCTCCTGTGCTTATCTGCACTTCTATGAAAATGAGAACAAAAGAAACCCTATCTGACTCCTTTGTCAACGCACCCATTGCAGACAATTTGACTGCAATCCTTGTAAGAATACTTGTTCAGATAGAGAATCAATTGAAACTCATTCCTACTTCCTTTCAGACTTCAAACTCAAAACATGAAATCATATACGCAGGATATAAATCAAATTTATAACAGGAAGCGAACATTCATGAGCATATCATTCAGCATGAATACACAGAGAAAAAACACAAAACCATGAATTTGAACCAAACTCTTTCTATTAATCCAAATATTTGTACATGGGTGTTCTTACACAGCTCTTTGCTTCTCCTCTATGCTCACTACTATCATACAATACACAATGAGGGTGTTTATATCCTGTTTCCCTCTTGCGCTCTAAAACTGTCTAATCTAGAATTAAATTCTATCTACCTGCATTAACTACATTAAATGACTTATACCTACTAAGGACGAGAGAAAATCACTCAAGGTCTGTTTACATTATACAAGTGTGATCCTTCTTAATGTCTTCATTTAAGATTGCACATCAACTCCAAGAGAAATTCAAAATTTGTGTTGGCTTGTCCAGTTGTCCTTCGCTTCCGCGCTAGCTCGCTTGATGTTGGCGATGCTCCTGCATCATACTCCCTCACTTGAAAACTTTCATGGGCTCCTGTCCATGAGCTCATGCACGGTATGTCCATGCTCTTGTATCTCCGCTTCATTCTCCCAGCTGACATCTTCAACTAGATGGTTCTTCCATTTGACCAGATACTCAAAATATTATTTTCGCCTGGTCTTCTTGTTTACTCTCTTGTCCAGTATGCACTCCATCTGTGGCTTATCTACAACTGGCATCTAATTTGTCCAATGGATCATCAGCTACTCATCTCTAGTCTCTGCTTCCCTAGCCCTATATGGGTACAAATCCAAGATATTGAATATCGGAGAAATTTTGATCCCATCGGGTAATTCAATCTCATAAGCATTCACCCAAAATTTCTTCAAGACCTTACATGGCCCGATTTTCTTGATCTTTAGCTTATTATATGCTCCCCTCGGGAACCTTTATTTTCTCAAATGTGCCAGAACCAAGTCACCAACCTCAAACTAAAGTTGTCTCTTGTGTTGATCGGCTCTACGCTTATACTCTTGACTTGAATTCAACAGTCTCTCCTTCACCTGGCTGTTAAGTTCCTTCATCGCCTCTGCGAATTCTTATGCACTAGCGCTCCTAGTCGCAGTCTGTTCTGAATCTCTCAAATTAGAAATTCCTTTTGGCTGCATGTCGTAGACAATCTAAAATGGACTCCTCCCGATGCTCCTGTTAACTGAGTCGTTATAAGGAAACTATGCCTGTGGTAATATGTTGTCCCACTGACTATGGTGCTCTATCACCAAGCTTCTCAGCAAGTCTCCTAGAATTTTGTTTACTACTTCTGTTTGTCCATCCGTCTGAGGATGATAAGCTGAACTAAATGACAAGTTAGTTCCCAACTTCTTCCATAAGGTCCTCCAAAAATTCCCTATGAATTTTGTATCTCGATCCAAAACTATGCTTCTCGGCAACCCATGAAGTCGAATGACTTCTTTGAAAAACAGATTCACAATGTGAGTTGCGTCACTGGTTTTATGACATGGAATGAAGTGTGCCATCTTGGAAAATCTATCCACTACCACAAAAATTGAATCAACACCTCTTTGTGTTCTTGGAAACCCCAATACAAAATCCATGCTAATTGCATCCCATGGTCTCTTAGGTATGGGCAATGGTTGATAAAACCATGCATTCTTCTTCCTTCCCTTCGAATGCTGGAAAATCCTGCATATGTCTACGAATCTCTTGACATATTATCGCATTCCCGGCCAAAAATGTGACTCATTCAACCTTGCGAATGTCTTGTCGTGACCAAAGTGCCCTGCCAATCCTCCACTGTGTTTCTCCTTCAGCAGATTCTCCCTCATGGAGAATTTCGGAATACACAACTGATTACCTCTAAACAGTAATCCTTATTGGATCGTATACTCCATCCATTGGCTTCTATCCCTGAGAATTGGATTCTCAGCTACTTCATACACCTCCTTAAAATATGGATCATCAGCGTACATGTCCCTGAGATCATCAAAACCTAACATTTTGACTCTGAACTCCTGCAAAAAAAAACACTTCCTACTCAAAGCATCAACAACTTTGTTAGTAGTATCGGAAATATGTTTAATCACAAAAGTGAAATTATGCATGTACTCAACCCATTTAACATGTCTCTAATTGAACTTTTCCTGTTGAGTCACAAACTACAATGCATGATTGTCACTGTATAAGACAAACTCCTTCGGGATTAAGTAATGCCTCCATTTATTTAACACCTATATGATAGCATAGAACTCATTATCATAAGTGGAGTACTTCACTTTCGCTTCATTCAGCTTCTCGTTGAAGTATGTTATCGGCCTATATTCTTGACTTAAGACTGCCCCAATTGCAAATCCACTTGCATCGCATTTCACCTAAAATGTCTTTCAAAAATCCAGCAACACCAAAACTGGTTGTTCCGTAATCTTCCTCTTCAACAGATTAAAACTTTTCTCAGCCTCTTCTATCCAGTGAAAATACTTGTGTCTTTTCTTCACTGTATCCATCATCGTTGCGCTAATTCCACTGAAATTCCTGATGAAATTTCAATAGAAACTAGCCAATCCATGAAAACTTCTCACCTCAAAGATACTCCTCAGTGATGGCTAATTCTTGATCACTTCCACCTTATCTGGATCCATCCTCAACTCATTTGCCGAAATAACAAATCCCAAGTAAATGAGCTTTGTCTTCATGAATGAGGACTTCTTCATATTTATCAACAACTTCTCCTGCTGCAACCTCTGCATCACTGTAGCCAAATGCTTCAGATGCTCTGCCACTGTTTTACTGAAAACCAGTATGTCATCCAAATACACAATGAATTTTTTTTCGATGAACTCCCTCAGGACTTCATTCATCAACCTCATGAAGGTACTCGATGCATTTGTTAAGCCAAACGGCATAACAAGCCATTCATACAACCCTTCATTGGTTTTGAATGCTATATTCCATTCATCACCTTCTCTCATGCAGATCTGGTGATAACCTATTTTCAAATCAATCTTTGAAAAATACTTTGCTCCGCTCAAGCAATCCATCAAATCATCCATCCTCGGAAATGGGAATCTGTACCTGATGGTTATCTTGTTGATCGCCCTTGATTCGGTACACATCCTCCAGCCTCCGTCTTTCTTCAGACTGAGTATTGTTGGAACAACACATGGACTCAAGCTTTCCCTGAACAACCTTTGTCCAACAAGTCTTGGACTTGTCTTCTGACCTCTTCATTCTCTTGCGGCATCAATCTGTACGCAGATTTATTTGGCAAACTGGCTCCTGGTATGAGATCAATATGATGACTCACACTCCTAATCGGTGGCAAAGAACAACGTAGTTCATCCACTACTATATCAGCGAACTCTTTCAACAGTTCCTGAACTTCCTCTGGTAAATCATCTACCCGTGTGCTAGTCAGAACAATTCTTGGTTTTCTGACCACAATGAACTATGTCTCTTCCTTCTTCTTAATCTCTGTAAGAAGTTCCTTCCCACTCATGAGAAGTACAATGTTTCTTACTTCCGTCTTCACCTCCTTATCCTTGATTGGAAGCAACATGTGAGTCCTCCCATTCTTCTCTAGGGTGTATGTGTTCATTCTCCCATCATGAATCACATTCCTGTCATATTGCCATGGTCTTCCCAGCAATAGATGACAAACATCCATAGGAATGACATCACATAATATATTATCATTATATCCTCCTATCTTAAATTCAACCAATCATTTTTTAGTGATAGTTACCTGGTGTCCTTTCTATAGCCAAGAAACTTTGTATGGGCTTGGATGATTAGTCGTCTCCAGCTCCAGCTTCTATACCATCTCCATAGAAATGAGATTATCCATGCTACCACTATCTACAATGACCTTGCATACCATGTCCTTGGTTTTGCAAGTAGTCCTAAAAAGTCTGGTCCTTTGGACTGAACTCTCCACCTCCTTCTCAGGTGTCAAAAGGAATTTTCTCATCATCAACGATCTTCCACCTTCAGTGTCTTCTGCCTCAACATCCCACCTCTATTCTTCGGTGATGTGAGCTTCTCCACTCTTTTTCTTTTTATCTGGACACTCGTAAGACTTGTACCCATTCTTTCCACATGTGAAGCATGTTATTACTCCACCTCTTCCTCTTCCTCTACCTCTAGTACAAGGAAAAGTGTTATTGTTAGCATAATCTCCTCTCTGCTTAGTATGCTTCCCTCTCTGTTCATCATATTTCCCTCTCTGTGAGGTTCCACCTCTCTTAGTTCGAGTCTAAGGTTTCTTCCAGTCCTCTTTGGGCTTCTAATATTTGTCCTAGGAAACTAATTTTCCTCTGGGCTGACTTCTGCCTCGGCCCCTCTAACTCTGCTTTCGTCTCAGCTTCTCTTCCACTTTCAGAGCCATCTGATAAGAATCTTCCACCGTTCAGATGGTTACCATGCTCATCTCATCCTGGATATCATATCTCAGGCCATTCATGTATCTGGAAACCTTTTCATCATCTCTCTCCCGATGAACTTCCCTGATGTTCAGTTTGTAGAATTCCTTGGTGTATTCTTTCATTGTCATCAGCTTTTGTCTCAGGTTCTGCATCCTTCTGAATAGAGTAATTTGATAATCCCTAGGGATGAATTTTGCCTTCAACTTCGCGATCATTTTGTCCCATCTCTTGATCTTTTGCTTGCCTTTGCAGCATCTATCATCTTGTAGTTCATCCCACCACAATGTTGCATGTCCCTTCAATCTTATTACAGCATGCTTGTCTTTCTTGTCTTCTTCAACATCTTCATAGTCGAAGTATGTGTCTAGAGCTCTAATCCAATCTAGAAGTTCCTATGCATCCAAGTTTCCCTCATAAAATGGAATGTCCATCTTTGCTCTTGCACCCATTCTGGCAATAGCTCTGATCAAACATTTGTTTGATGCATCCTCAGCTGCAACTTCTTCTTCTCGTTTAGCCTCAACTTCACTCTCGAAATCACTAAGATTCCCGCACTGGCTGTGCATCTTTGCGTTATCTCCATGTCTTCGAGTCTGGCTCGTAGATCATGCATCTCTCTCTCCATAGCTGGATCAGTCATCTGCCTACCTCTTCTTCTTGGAATTTCCCTATCCTCTGGTGGATCGGGTGTTTGCATGTCCCTTCTCCTCGATGGCATGGTGAATTCTTCTTCTCTGCTACAGAAAGCAAAGAACCTTTATGTGCTCTGATACCATATGATGTCGATGCCCTCCCTACACAACCCGTAGGTCGGAAGGTCCACGTCAACACAGGATCTTTCCTTCTTCCATGGCCCAAAGAACTCAAAACGACTCTTATATTTCCCTGTCGGGAAATCTGCACCCACAACAACTCTCACGGGATCCCCTCTTTACACTTGGGAGATCAAACTTCACGACTTCATGAGGTCAGTGGTCGGGCATTGTACTCTCGAATCCCGATACAGTCAATCTCTGACCTTTTCTTTTACTTTTCAGGATTTTCTCTATCGTGATTTCGACACTCGCGATGTCGAACAACTTGTTCCTCTGATTCCTGAATTCCAATTTGCCGAAACTCCGATACACGTGCGTGTTTGAATTTTCAACACTTCACCTCATTGGGATTTTGGACTTCGCAGTATCGCGAATCCTGATGCAAATGTTCCCAGAACTCCACTTTCCATGAAATTCTGAAATGACGTGCCACTTGTCCACCTCTCTGACTCCTCTGTGGCCCCACACAAATCCCTTTAGCTTTCGGGATATCGCGTTTCGCGATTTTGCAATTCCTGTTGCAATGTTTACGGAGTTTCAACCCACGAAACCCTGATATGGGAATTCACGAGTAAATCCGATGACCCTTGTGGCTCGGATGTACGGTCCTGCCCTCCTGAGCTTTGAATATTTTGACGCCTTCACCGTAACCTCCCTGCTCCTCCACGATATCTAACGGCTCACGGAAATTCATGAATTCTCCTCAGAGAATTCCAACCGTCCATTCCTCCTTGACAATTTCTGAGAATAGCTAAGTTTTCCTCCACCAACTTGTCCACCTGTGTCGCAAACTTATGCCTCCTTCTTGAATTATTCCAGGTACAACTTCTTTACATTGTCCTTCAACAGTTTCAAAGGGCTTATCCTTCCTAAGCTTCCTTATAACCCTGAGCCTTAGAACGACTCTTGCGCGCACTCCTTGCAACAACCTTCAAACACTTCCAAGTGTTGAATCTCCTTTGACCCTGCGCACACCTACAACAACAGTCTCTCAATGCTTCACTCAGGTCCACAATCCTAAGACTTCACTCATCTTGTGCACTCCTTGCACGGCTCCTGTGCTTATCTGCACTTCTGCGAAAATGAGAACAAAAGCAACCCTATCTGACTCCTTTGTCAACGCACCCCTTGTGGACAATTCGACTGCACTCCTTGCAGGAATCCTTGTTCAGATAGAGAAACAATTGAAACTCATTCCTACTTCCTTTCAGACTTCAAACTCAAAACATGAAATCATATACATAGCATATAAAGAAAATGTATAACAGGAAGCAAACATTCATGAGCATATCATTCAGCATGAATACACAAAGAACAAACACAAAACCATGAATTTGAACCAAACTCTTTCTATTAATCCAAATATCTGTACATGGGTGTTCTTACATAGCTCTCTTCTTCTCCTCTATGCTCACTACTATCATACAATACACAATGAGGGTGTTTATATCCCATTTCCCTCTTGCGCTCTAAAACTGTCTAATCTAGAATTAAATTCCATCTACCTACATTAACTACATTAAATGCCTCCTACCTACTAATGATGAGAGAAAATTGCTCAAGGTATGTTTACATTATACAAGTGCGCTCCTTCTTAATGGATTCATTTAAGATTGCGCATCAACTCCAAGAGAAATTCAAAATTTGTGCTAGCTTGTCTAGTTGTCCTTCGCTTCCACGCTGGCTCGCTTGATGTTGGCGATGCTCCTGCATCAAATTGCATCTCAGCACAACTTATCATCCCCAGACTGATGGTCAAACGGAAGTTATCAACATGTGTTTGGAAACATATCTGAGGTGTTTTACCTCTAAAAAACAACATCAGTGGGCTCAATGGCTACCCCTAGCCAAATCGTGGTACAACACTTCCTACTATACAGCTACTCGCATGACTCCTTTTGAAGCGGTATATGGACAGAATCCACCTTGAGTTCTCTCATACTTACCGGGTACCTCGAAGGTCTAGGCAGTTGACCAAACACTTACAGTTCAAGAGTATATTCTTTGTACCCTTAAAGAGAACTTGGTCATGGTACAAAATCGCATGAAGCACCAAGCAGATCAAGGTCACTCTGAATGTCAATTTGCAGAAGGGGATCAGGTGTTTCTGCCAATGCAACCATACAAGAAAACTTCCCTCAAGGTCGAGCATTGTCAGAAGCTAGCGCCCAAATTTTATGGTCCTTATACAGTTCTCAAGCATGTGGGACAAGTCGTATATCAGTTATCTCTGCCCAGTCAATCGAAGCTACATATAGTTTTTCATGTTTCATGCTTAAAGAAGGTGATTGGAACTAGGTGCCAAATTCAAACCAACCTTCCTGAGTTAGTTGAAGAAGGATCCATTTGGATACCGCCTGAAGCAGTTTTGGACCAGCGTGAGCGTTGCCTATGTTAGAGAACCATCAAGGAAGTGTTATTCCAGTGGAAAGATACGAATCCAATAGATGCCACTTGGGAACCAGCTACCATTCTACAATAGTTTCCACATCTCAAGCCTTAATGACAAGGTTGTTTTTAAGGGGGCATACATGTTAGGGTCCTAACTCACACATAGATAGATCAATATATTCATATGTAATAAAGATCAATATTAATAAGGCCTTTCAATAAAATAGAATAAGGCGGATGTAAGAAGACCTAATAGAAGATTCTGCTTCTAGAAGGATCTTCCTCTAGATGCTTCTCTTGATAGACATATTTAGTATAAATAAGGGTCGAGGGTATGAAAACCCTAGCTTGGATATTATTGTAACAGAGCACTACTCGATTGGAGGTTACCGCCTCGAAGAGGCCTATGAACATTGCTTTCTAAATCAAAGTGCTATTTGTGTTGTTGTTCTTATATCATTTATGTGTTATTGTGGAGATTATGCTGGATATATTACTGTTATTCTGCCATTTCTAGCATTTTATTTTTTTTCTTCATATTTATTATATCTTGTATCTTGTTGAGTAAGCCTAGATGGAAGGAGTTCAAGTCCAGGTGACAACGGGATTGAAATTAGGAATTGTTCCTCTAAGGACAAACTAAGTGGATTGAGACTTAACCCACATTTGCAAGTGTGTATAAGGACGATAACAAGTTGTATCCCTTCATTTGTTGGATAATAATAAAGGAAGGAGCTGGAAATTTCTATGGTGGACATAGCCCACACTAGGTGAACTAAGTATATATGTGTCTCTATTGTATTGTGTATCTTATGTGTTTCATTTCCACATTTGTTTTATTTTATTGCTCCGCGATACTGTTTTTCTAACAACTTCTTCCTGCAAATATCCATTTGTGAAGGAACTTTTGACATCCATATGATGTATTTTCCATCCTTTTTGAGATAATAATGAAAGTACCATTCAGATTGTGTTCCACTATGTTGTTGGTGCAAAATTTTCCTCATAATCAATCCCTTCCTATTGTGAAAACACCTTGGCTACATGTATTTACTTATACTTGTCTATCAATTCGTCTAGATTATACTTGATTCAATAAACCCATTTGCATCTAATGGATTTCACATATGGAGGACAATCAATAAGTTTCCAAGTCCCATTTTTTATCATTGCTTTATACTCATCAACCTTTGTTTTTTTCCATTCTTCATGTTTTACTGCTTGTTTGAAAGTTGATGGTTCAGTACAATCATTTGATACTAAGGAAAAATTGTCTTCGTCTCTATTTGAACTTCTTTTACTTGTCTTGTTTTGTTCATCAGGTATGACATCTTTCAAAAGTTGAATATCCCACTTAGAGATTTGATGTTGACCCATTTGGGTATATGAATTATCACCATTATTAAAAATAGGATTGATAAAGACAGAAGCTATCCTTTCCTCTAAAGTATCCAGAGGTGGAGTTTCATTATCTGATGAACTACTGGATGAATATTCTGATGAAATTTATGATGAAGAAGAAGGAAAACTTGATGGAGAATTATCATGTTCTAAATAAGTGTAATCAATTTCAAACCAACTTTGTTGACTTGGTTGATTGTGCAACATGATTTTATCTTTGTCGACTTGTTGTTCCAATCTTTCGAGAAGGATTTATATCTATGAAACACTCTTTCTTTTTGTTTCATAGAAGATAACATCTCAAATTACAATAAATTTTCCATTGGTTAAAAGACGATATACCTTCTTCTCATTGAAATATCCAAGAAATATACATTTCACACTTCATGAATCTAACATAGTTTGATTTTCATTAGGAAATAATGCATAACAGATTGAACAAGAAACTCAAATATGTTTTATTAAAGGTTGATTCCATACCATTCTTCATATGGTGTGATACCATCCAAATAAATAGTGGGAGATTGGTTCCTTAAGTAAACGGTAGTATGAATTGCTTCAACGCAATATGAGGGACTTAAATTTTTGAAATTTATCATGGATCACACCATTCCTAACAAAGTGTGATTCATCCTTTATGTTACTGTTGGAATACTAATAGGAGTGGGGTGATTCAGTATGAGAACGTTTAACACTTTTAACCACAATATATAAAATTCAACTTTATCAACAATATATCATCAATGTATCATATATGATTTCATTCAATATATCATGAGCATATAAACATAAGCATCATCACATCAACAAAATCACATAAAATACACAGTACAACAAAATTTACATGGAAAACCAAATGGGATAAAACCACATAATTATTTCTTATATATCAAAGAATACATTCATTGGAGGCACCAACCTCCCAATTCTCTAGTTGTAAGTGGAAAGAGGATATAACCCCCTATTTACAGGCTCCAATATGAAGGAATCTACAAATCCCTGAATTCTCTGGCTCTAAACAGAAGGAGGCTACAACCCACTAATTCTTAGGCTCCAACCTAAAGGAATCTCCTACTACCTATCTTCACTGGCACCAACCGAAAGGAGGCTACGACCCCCTCTCCTTTCCTCATCATGCCGCCCTAAAATATAAGTATAGACCAAATTTTCACTGTCACTATCATTGACACTATCACTGCCACTGTCATTTTCACTTCAACCTATAACCTATCAACCTATCACTGTCACTGCCACTGTCACATCAACCTGTCACTAATCAACCTGTCCAACCTGTCATTGTCACTGATTCTCAACCAGATCCTCTCACATGGATCATATACCAAGGACACCTCTCAACTATATTTCCAACATCACCAACACATGCCTCTACCAAGAATGTACCAAGGTCGTAGACGTGCCATGATAAGATATGTGTCTCAACCATGCGCCAAAGAATGTAGAAAACCATCAACCTGTATCATAACAAGCATAAACTTGTACGACAACAAGTGCTTCAACCATGTACCATAATAAATACATCAACCATGCACCAACACATGTACCATGTACCTCAACAATAAATCATGTACATCAACACCATATCAGGTACCAATCATGTACCATACCATGTATCAACCATGTACATCAACAATTGTACCATACCATGTACCAAAACTGTATCTCAACCATATAACATATCACTCAATAATACCATACACCATATACCATAGTATATACCAAGAAAGTAATATCAATAGTGTACCTCAACCAAGTTCCAACATCACCAAGAGATGTATATTATACATGTGCTACCATAAGTGTATTCCTCAACAATGTATCAATATCAATGATATGCCTCTAACATAATAACCATACACCATATGCCAATTCTTCAAGAGTATATCGTGTACCATAGCTTCATCACAATGTAACAAAACCAGATACCAATATAGATACTAATACTTATAATCAATGTACCATAACATCACCAAGGTGTAACATTAACAAAATTTGCCTCTCAAGTATGTACCATACCATATCCAATCATAAGAAATAATCACATGAGTGTACATGTAACATGTATCTAACTTGTTGTGTCAAATATCACACAAACATAACCTCCTTGGCCTCAAAAACCATGAACAAGCATCTCCCTTCACTTCTTTCTTGTCCTCGAGGGACAAAGACTACCTGTCATGTGGTGCCTTGTGTGAAAAGCCCTAGGAAACCAATGGGGATGCCTCATAGGACACTACTGGTATGACCCATGGGGGTCAACCAAACTAGGGTTTTCTCATATCTTCTCTCTCTCCTTTGCAACCCCAAAACTCTTACACTTCTCACTTGTCTCTACCTCATATTTCACCATTGAAAACTATCCAATAGATCACTTGATCACAAGATATATATTCAATGAATGTGTGTGTGAATGTACTTATGAGAGGATCCTTGAGGTGTATTTATAATTTTTCTAGGTAATCTATCTTTTTATTCTTAGGGATTCTTGAATTTCTTGTTACAACCACTTTACCCTTTCATTAATTGACTTGTAACCAATTAGGGGAATTTTTTACCATTATTTAGGGATTCCAACTTCAAAAGGACATAACTCCTCAACCGTGAGTAACCACGTGGTGTACCACCTATCACCATAAAATACATGATAAGGAATATCCATCTACGAGTTTGTTACCTTCATTTTAATTGTCCTTCGTGTCGTTATTATTTAAAAAACTTTGGGTCTCATCATCACACCTCTGGGGCTTCGTGTAGACTTCATCAAATCAACCCAACAAATATACTAACATCAACCACTCTTATTGACATCAATGACAACTAACTCACCATCAATCCTGATCACAATGTTCGTTATCTTAAACGCTTTTAGGGTTGACATCAATGACAACCAATTGTCCAACAATATCCTTCTTTGGCATTGATGGAAACACTAACATTGATGCACACACTCATACTCCAATACTCATGCTCCCCCCATGAAATTTNTCTCCTCATTGATGTTTCTCTCTCTCCCCATTTGACACCAATGGAAAAGGGTATCTGTCCTTGGGGATGCTCACCCTATATTCATGTGTCTCTTCTTTTCCTTCACATGTTTCTATCCTCGTGTTTCTTTCCACATTCATCTTCTCTTTTTATATCAAAGAGTGAGTCCCCCTAAAATCATACCCTCTCTAAATAATCCTTCTCTGACTTCATGTGCTTGACTCTTTCTCTTATGAATAATCTCCTTTGAAATCATGAGAAAAAGGAAAACTCCCCCTGTCTGGATTTTATTGATCTTCCTTTATGGGTCTCTTTCTATGATGATTTCTCTTCCCTTTACTTCTCTACAAGATATTGTGTTGATCAATGTAGGGCTTCATGTATATGTTTCCTTTCCTCTCTTCCAATGTTTCTTTCCATTGGTGCTTTCTCTTGTAACTCTTTGACATACAAAAATCATTCAAAACTTGATTTCTTCATTTACTTGTCATGTTCACTTGACCATACTATTCAACAATGTCCCTCTGATGACATAGTCTTCTGCTGAAAGTTTATCTTTCCCTGTTCTATTGTAACTTTAATTGCTTGTCTTCTTCTGCCCAATTAATTCCACGAATTCCAATTGTAAATATGATCTATCATATATCTATCTAGACCGACCAATGATCGCATAAATCCATCTTTGTCCATATTTCATAAGTTTTCCATAACTCTTCTACTCAACTGTACACAATGTTGACCCATCTGTCACTATATTATCATGAAGGCTTCTTTACTATAACTGATCATCACATATTCTTGTTTCTCAAACTGATTCAAATATTTCCACTAATCTACAATACATTTGTGAACCTATAATTAATATACCCCTTCCTGGAAAGTGTGTTAATGTTATTCATTTGATATTTGCATGATAACACTTCTTGTTAATCGATCAATATGTCATTTTGTACTTATGTTATCTGACTTCTTTGAATCTGTCTCTGTAACTACTTCAAATTGCTCGAAGGATGGTTCTATGATCTGTAGTAGATACTGCATAGACTACCCATGTTCAATATTCATATTTATTGGGAGTCTTCAACTTGAATGTCTCAAAACAATGGAGGAATCTTCCCTAATGTGAAATAGTCTTCCTCTTCGTTTGTAAACTCATCATCTCTCTGAACTCTGAATTCTTCCTTTTTTCCTGTGGATTCGTTATGATCTTGCACTACAAATCTTGAGAGTACAATTTATTTTGTATATTATTTATTCACCTACTCTTCTTTTCTTTCTCGCATTACTGTAAATTATGCAATCTCTAGGAGTTGGTCTTCATTCACTTGTTCTTCTTGTTTTTAATTTATTTTCAAAACCTTCATGTATTTGACATGTTCCTTCTTTCTTGTATATTTTTATTTATCTTGTACTATTTCCAATCATGAGAGTATGACTTATGGGTGTCCTTCATTCATCTTCTCTTCTTTTACCTATTCTTATTTTCTTTTCCAAACTTTCTTATATCTGATATCGATGTTCTCTTTCATAGAAGTATCCATCATGCTTCTACAATCACAAGCTATGTGACCATAATTGTGGCATTTGTAACATTAAATATCATGTGGAGCCACATAATCATTTCTTGCTTGAACATTTCTTCCATAAGCCCTACAATCTACAGCTTTGTGTACAAAGTTAGTACAAGTAAAAAAATGACCATAAAAGAAATTTACATACCTGGAAGTGAATGATCTTATTTATGGTGCAATCCTTCTTGATTCATGTCTCGTTTGATTGTGATCTTCTCTTCTATTGATTCCTTCATCATAATTGAAACTTATTTATTATTTGAATGTGGGAGGCCTTGTTGAATATGTATCTTTATTATACTCATTTTTCTTTGATTCTTGTTGACCATGATTCCTTCATTTGAGTACTTTTGCAGAAATATTTCTATTTTCTTCATTCTTCCTTTCTGGAAACCTGGAGTGCTTCTCTTCATCGTTCTTGACTAATGATGTGAATGTTTCTCTCTCTTCAACGTTCTTTTTGATCTTGACGATTTTAATTCTCAATGTGACAACTTATTCTTCAAGCTTCTCAACCTCTTCTTCTTTCTTCGTCATTTGAATCTCCATGACTTCTTTCGTTCTCTTTGCTTCTTCAATTTGTATCTTCAAGGAGATGATTTATTCTTCATGTCCTTTTCCTTTTTTACTAAAATCAACTTCAAGCTAATTTAAATCCTCATATATTTCCTTGAGATGATCTGTCAAAATATTCTCTCTCTTCTATGCTTCCTTTTCTTGTTCTACTATTTCGGATTCCAAACACTGCGTCTCTTCCATATGAATTTTGTATGTTTCTTCAAGCCTTATGGGTTCTTCCAGCTGAGATTTTATATTCATGATGACCTGTTGGAATTCTTTGAAACTTTCTTTATAATTATTCTTGACTAATTTTTCCTCGAGAGACTTGTTTTTCTTCCTTTCTTTCATCAATTCGTCTAAAGCACTGATTAATTATGCTTCAAGATCTACTATTCCATATTCACAATCATCTTCTTCTGAAAATGTCTGACATGATGAGTGTATTTCTTCTTGTTATTTTTTTTCATCTTCCTTAAAATTCTTTGGATTTGTGATGTGAGACTCTTCAAAGGAGAGATTATGAAGCTTATCCTAAATTTCTTTAGTTGATGAAAATTTTCCCACTTTGTCTTTTACTGAATCACATAATCCTTCCCAAATGAAATCCATTGCTATTTTCTTGTTTCTTTTCAATTGTTTCTTAGTTGTCATATTCATTTTCTGTGTAGTGGTGTATCATGTAACAAATCATTTCCAAACATCATATCCATGTGCCTGTAAAAATGTTTTCATCCTAATACTCCATATTTCAAATCTCTGACCATTCTGACCATCAAACTATGGTATTCCATTCCTATACAAATTGCTTCTCTCCATGATCTACCTTCAATTGGTTAAAATGTTTCCTGAAGTAACCTGGCCCTGATACCAATTGTTGGAATACTGAGAGGGGGGGGTGAATATGTATGCAAATTTTACCACTTTTAACCACAATATATAAACTTCAAATTTATCAATAGTATATCATCAATGTATCATCTATGATTTAATTCAATAGATCATGAGCATATAAACATAATAAACATCACATCAAATACACAGTACACCAGAATTTATGTGCAAACCCAAATGGGAGAAAACCATGGAATGATTTCTTATATATGGAAGTATACATTCATTGGAAGCACCAACTTCCCAATTCTCTAGCTGTTGCAACTAGAAGGATGCTATGACCCCCTATTTAGAGGCTCCAACTTGAAGGAAGCTACAACTCCATGATTTCTCTTGCTCTAACCAAAAGCAGGATACAACCCCCTAATTCTTAGGCTCCAACCTGAAGGAAGCTCCAACTCCCTACATTCTCTGGAACCAACCAAAAGGAGGCTACGAACCCATTTCCTTGCTCCATCATGCCACCCTAAAATATAAGTGTATACCAAAATGTCACTACCACAACCAGTGCCACTGTCATAGTCATTTTCAGTTCCCTTGTCACTTTCACTTCAACCTGTAACCTGTCGACCTATCACTGTTACTGTCACTATCACATCAACCTGTCCAACCTATCATTGCCATCGATACTCAACCAAATACTCTCACATCGATCATATACCAAGGACACCTCTCAACTAGATGTTCAACATCATCAACACATGCCTCTACCAATTATGTACCAAGATCATTGATGTGCCATCACAATATATGTGTCTCAACCATGTGCCAAATCATGTACCAAACCATCGACCTGTACCATACCAAGCATCAACCAGTAACACAACAAGTGCATCAACCATGCACCAACACTTGTACAACAACAATTGCATCAACCATGCACCAACACATGTACCATGTAACTCAACCATCAATCATGTATAGCAACACCATACTAGGTAGCAATCGTGTACCATACCATGTATCAACCATGTACATCAACAATGTACATCAATACCTATACCATAGCATGTACCAACACTATATCTCATCCATATACCATATCACTCAATCATGACATATACCATATACCATAGTATATACCAAGCAAGTACTATAAATGGTGTACCTCAACCAAGTGCCAACATCACCAAGAGATGCATCTTATACATGTGTTTCCATAAATGTATTCCTCAACAATGTATAAATATGAATTATACGACTCTAACATAATAACCATACACTATATGCCAATTCTTCAAGAAGTATAGCATGTACCATAGCATCATCACCATGTAACCAAACTAGATACGAATATAGCTACTAATACGTCTAACCAATGTACCATAACATCACCAAGGTGTACCATCAACAAAACATGCCTCTCAAGTGTGTACCATACCATAACCAAGGATAATCAATAATCACGAGTGTAATATAAATTGTAGTTGATTTGTTCTGTCAAATATCACACAAACATAACCTCCTCGACCTCAACAACCAGAAACAAGAATCTCCCTTCACTTTTGTCTTGTCCTTGTAGGACAAAGACTACCTGTCATGTGGGGCCTTGCATGACGAGGCCTAAGCAACCCGCGAGGATGCCTCACGGGACACTAGTGATTTGACCTGCTTGGGTCAACCAAAATAGGGATTCCTCATATATTCTCACTCTCCTCTCCATACCCGACACTCCCATACTTATCACTTCTCTCTAACTCAGATTTCACCATTGCAAACTAGCCAAATTATCACTTGCTCACAAGATAGATATTCATTGAATGTATGTGCGAATGTACTTATGAGAGAGTCCTTAAGGTGTATTTATACTTTTTTTAGGTAACTTATTTCCTTATTCTTATAGATTCTTTACTTTCTTGTTACAACCACTTTACCCTTTCATTAATTGACTTCTATCCAATTAGGGGCTTCTTGACCATTCTTCAGGCATTCCAACTTCAAAAGGACATAAATCCTTATCCGTGAAGAACCACATGGAATACCACCTATCACCGAAAATGGCATGACTAGGACTATCCATATATGAGTGTGTTACATGCATTTTCAATTTCCTTCATGTCCTTATTCTTAAAACAACTTCGGGTCTCATGATCACACCTTCAGGGGTTTGTGTATACTTCATCAATTGCACCCAACACATCCGTTGACATCAATCGCTCTTGTTGACATAAGTGAAAACTAACTCACAATCATTCTCGATCAAAACTATGGGGTATCACTAACTCTCTGAGAGTTGACATCAATGAAAACCATTTGTCTAATAGTTACTCCATTCTACTTAGGAGTGTATACATTTTTCAATTTCCTTATGATTCCCTTTTCACCGCAGAAAGTTTGGAATCAATTGGAAGTGAATTCTTTTCCATTATATATTCATAATGTGTCAATCAAATCCTTGATTTCATTTTCCACCAGACGTTGAAAACCTTGAAATTTTCAAAGGTTTCTGACTTTTCTTTTAAAAAATAAACCCAAGCCATTCTACTACAATCATCAATGAAGAGTAGAAAATATTTGCTGCCACCTAGAGAAGTCTCAAGGGATCCAAAAAGGGCACTATGAACAAGTTGCAAGCATTTCTTTTCATGCCATGAACCTATTGGAAATGTCTCTCTATTTTGTTTCCCTTAAATGCAAGCTTCACATATTTCATTTTCCTTCTTAAAAGTGGGAAGTCCTCATACCATTCCTTGTTTTTGAAGTTGTGAGAGACTTTCAAAATTCAAATATCCATATCGCACATGCCATAACCTTATTAGTGAAATCATTGAATCGACAACTCCCGCAAAATCTTGCTTCCAAGGAATGACTTTCCCTTTCATCCTAAGAATATTTCCATATTCATATCTTGTCATTACTGTATTCAAATTTTGTTTGGTGGAGTTGATTTTTACCTACCCATATTCGATCATTATTTGATGTCTTGCTTGGAGAATCATCACTAAGGAAAACAAATTATTTTTTAATGTTGGTACATAAAAAACATTTGATATCATTTTCTCTTCAATTCCAGGAAGATAAACTTTAACAAAACCTTTCCCATAAGGTGTGTGTGTCTTATCATTAGCCAAAAATATCGAATTTAGTTGGCATTCTTGAAATGCCCAAAAAAGGTCACATTGGAAAGTCATATGTTGAGTACCTCTAGTATCTAAGATCCAAGCATCTTCATAGTCACTTTTAAGAGAATAATTGGCGACTTATAAGGTTTTTTATTCTAAATTATGAAGTGTAGTGAATGCATATTTTGAAACATCATCCTCTTTATCATTAACATATTGTGTCGAAGTTTATTGTTTCTTAAACTTTGGTATTTTCTCGATTGGAGTCTGAAAATCTTCTACACAATGACAATTCTTCTTGAAACGTCTGCATACAACCTGATTGAAGTATCCTCCACTACCACACTGATTATTATGATTTTTCAGGTGTTTTTGATTGACTTTTCATGAAGTTGTTTGATCCTCATTGATAATTTTTGTTACCTCTTCCTTGATTGTTGTCTCTTACTTGATCATTTGCTCTTCCTCTTCCCTGACTTCGTCCTCGACCTTGTCCTCTATAATCTAACTAATCTTGATTACCATGCCTTATGTTACTGAATCGAGTTCCTCTTCCTCTTGAAATTTGATTTGAAGGTTTATTAGTACTTTATTATGTAAAGAAATTGTCTTCATCGACTGGTTTCTTCTTCCCAAAATTTTATCATGTTGAACTAATAATTCACTCAACTAATCAAATGTCATCTTCTCTAACTTTCCCGTCAATTGCAAGGTTTCCAAGAAAACTTTATAAGAAGACGATAATCCTGCAATCAAGATCATTGTCATCAAAGTGTCACCTACAATAGTAAATCGTGTCTTAGAAATATCTTTTCTGATGTTTTTAAGTCTATAAATGTACTCAAGTACATCTCCACCTTCGGTCAATTTCTGTTGAAGCACTTTCAATTGTAGGTCAATCATTTTTTTTTAAGGTTGAGTATTAAATAGACCTTTGAATGTTTTCCATGCAGACCATGCATCAAATGCATTTTCAATGTGAACATACATTTATTCATTTACAAATTATTTAATCAATGCTAATTCCTTTTCATCTTTTAGCTTCCATTTAGCTAGTAACATAGTTACCAACTTAATGAGAACTGTGACCTCAAAACGAGAACTCTGGCCCAAAAACCCCATATTGTTGCATAAAAAACATCAAAATCAACCCCAAAATCAAAACATGGTGCTACCGGTAGCACCATTTTTTAAAACAGGGTCAAAATTACAACATTTTTCAAACATGGGCTTCAAAACTTAGACAGTAGCTCAAAAAAACCTTAAAATCAACACCTAAAAACAAATAAGACATTTATGATTTCTTTTTTTCTTTTCAAAACATTAAATTTTGAGATCATTTTAAATCGCATTTTTATCACTTGGTACCATTAAAACCAAAACCTCAAAATCAACCATCAAATTGAAAAGTACTGCTACCGGTAGCAACCATTCTAAAATCGGGGTATGAAAATGACACATTTTTATAATGTGGTAAAAGAACTCATCATTACTGTAAACAAAATCATAAAAGAAACCCTTAAATGTTTACTTTGTAAATTATATTATCACGCAAAGCACAAGGTAATACATAATGCCATGAAAATATCACAATATACTTTAATAATTCAACGTCACTCTTTAATAATTTTTTACTTTTAATAATAAAAAAGTAAATACAAGTTACATTGAATGAAATATAAATAATTTCTTGAAAGTATTGTTATATTGCCCATATTCAAAACATATGAGCTAAGAAATTTTATGAGCTAACAAAATTGTGAAAAACAAAGAAAAACTAGAAAGAAATGAAAAAAAATTAAAATTTATAAGTTTTTTTGTTAAAAAGAAGAGCAAAAAATCCCTTCAAACTTAAAAAAAGAAAAAAAAAATAGAAAAAAAAAATGAAACAAAAATCAAAATTCAATAAAATATTTAAAAATAAACATCTAAAAAATAAAATTAACAAAAACAATAATACTACCTAAGCTACAAATTTATTGAAATATTTTTTTTTTATAATATGTTTATAATGTAAGAATGTTATAATATAACATTGTTGGGGTATGACATGTTATATTATAACAATCCATATTATATAACATGTCATATTATAACATGTCATATTATAACAATCCATATTATAAGAGGTCAGGCCCGCGTGGGGGGGTTGGGGCAATGCCCAACATCGCCGCATCCCCCCCTGCGGGCCTGACCCAGGTCCCATGGATTCCCATGGTACCTGGGCCAAGCCAGGCCCGCAGGGGGGTTGAGGCAATGCCATGCATCCCCCCAACCCCCCCGCGGGCCTGGCCTAGGGCATCGCACCCCCCCCATTGTTATATTATAACATGTTATAATACAACAGTGTTATATTATAACACTATTATAATATGAATGGGACCTGGGTCAGGCCCACGAGGGGGCTAAGGCGATGTCAGGCATCGCCCCAACCCCCCACGGGCTTGGCCTAGGTCATTGCCCCAACCCCCCACAGCCCTGATCCAGGTCCCTTTCATATTATAATTGTGTTATAATATAACACCGTTATATTATAATTATATTATAACATTGTTATATTATAACATTGTTATAATATAACAATGTTATAATATAACATTGTTATTGTTATAATAACAATGTTATAATATAATATAATATTATAACAATGTTATATTATAAAATATGTATGTTTTTTTAGATAGTTATGATTTTTTTTATATATAAATTTTATCTTTTTTACGGTTTTTTATCTAAATTTTAATTTTTTGTTGTAGTTTTAAGGTTTTTCAACTTCTTTTCTTTTAACTTTTATTTAAATTTTGTATTAAAATTTTTATTTTAAGTTTTTT
>SNQJ01S0120505.1:0-16080 GCA_010110895.2 Picea sitchensis | reverse complement strand
GCCTTTCAATAAAATAGAATAAGGCAGATGTAAGAAGACCTAATAGAAGCTTCCGCTTCTAGAAGGATCTTCCTCTAGATGCTTCTTTTGATAGACATATTTAGTATAAATAGGAGTCGAGGGTATGAGAACCCTAGCTTGGAGATTATTGTAATAGAGTGTTGCTCGACTGGAGGTTTCCCCCTCGAAGAGGCCCGTGAACATTTCTTTCTGAATCAAAGTGCTATTTCTGTTATTGTTCTTATATCATTTATGTGTTATTGTGGAGATTATGTTGGTTATATTATTGTTATTCTGCCATTTCTAGCATTTTATTTCTGTTCTGCATACTTTTTATATCTGGTATATTACAGTGCTAGTTGTATAAAATGCATCGATGCATTATATATTTATAAATTCATTATACAAAAACATCCTCTAAAACCTCCTCCCACTCGCCTCTGCTAGTATCCTATGTTATAAACAGATTTTTGGGCTATTTTAATAAGGGCGTCCACAAAAAATTCTACTAGAGGATCTTTTCCTTGTAGTTTCATAGAGGATCCAAATTATATGAGAATAATTGCATTGGAAATAGTACAACATGTAGTATTGGTTTTGTGAGTTTCATGATCAAATATCAAATATTGAGTGCGTGGCATGTTTTGAAAGTATGCTCTCTAGAATAGGCCAGAATTCATGAAGGTCTACCATATTCGCTACATATCCTTTTCAGTGATGATTCAAGGAGCAAAACTTGGATTAATTTAAAAATATATATCTAATAATATTGGGTATAAGTTTCAAACCTTGATTCATTACAAGTACGAAGTTATACTTGTTTTAAGTTAGGGTTTGTGACTAATCTAGAAACTAGTCCCAAAACATTGTTCAAGATAAATTTAAGAAGTGATGTTGGGGTTTATATTTGGACCCATGTGAACCTAGGATATTTATGTGTACCCAGTTTCTAAGTCAACCCAATTTGATGATGTTTATGTATAAGTTGTGGTGGATCTATTTTTTTATGATGACGATGTATCAGTTATGGTGTATCTAGTTCTAATGATGTTGATGTATCAGTTATGGTGTATCCAATTTTGATGATGATGATGATGTATTAGTTGTAGTGGAGCTAGTTTTGATGATGGTGACATATCAATATCATTGAAAGTATCAATGACAAAAAAATTGATAGGTTGATATTGATGATGCATCAATATTATTGATAGTATCAGTGACAGTTACAGTGACATGTTGAGTCTAGTTTTGATAATGATGATGTATCAATATCAATGACAATTACAGTGATAGGTTGAGTTTTGTATTGTTGATGATGATGAATGAGTGACAATAGCATTGATGGGTTGAGTCTCACACTTATATTCTAAGGAGGAAGGAAGGGGCAAGGAAAGGGGGATTGAAGCCTCCTTTCGATTGGAGCCGAAAAAATCCAGGGAGTTGTAGCTTCCTTCAAGTTGTATCCTGTAAATCAAGGGGTTGGAGCCTCCTTTCAGTTGGTGCTGGAGAATTCAAGGAATTGTAGCTTCCTTCAGGTTGGTTCTTGTAAATAGGGGGTTGGTCCCTCCTTCCATTTGGTGCTGAGAAGTTTGGAATTTGGTGCTTCCTGTAGATTTAATATTCAAGATATATATTAAAAAGTGTTATGTGGTTTTCTCCCATTTGGGTTTCCACGTAAAGTCTTGTGTACTGTGTATCTGTGGTTATATGTTGATGATATCTTAAATTTTTGATATCATAAGTGATAAATTGTTGATAACTTAATGTTTATATTTTATGGTAGAAAATTGTAGAAATTGCTCAACACTGATTCACCCCCCCCCCCNTATTCCAACAATTTGTGTTAGATTCGGTCCTTCAGTAATAGTATAAACACTGGAAGGTAGATCATGGATTGCACTAATAATGGATCGCCAGTGTTTGATGGTTAGAACTATGAGATATGGAGCTCGAGAATGAAATTATGTTTATAGGCACATGAGTTTGACATTTGGAGCTTAGTCATTTCAGGATACATTGATCCAAAGAAACCTTTGAAGATTGCAACCCAGAAGAAATTAAAAAGGAAAAACAAAATAACAATGGATACCATTCTATATAGATTATATGATTCAGTAAAAGTCAAAGTGGGACAATTCTCATCAGCCAAATATCATTGGGATAAGCTACATAATCTCTACTCTAAGGAATCTCTTCTTGCAACCACAAATCCAAAGCATGTTGATCATGATAAAGAAGATACTGAGATAGAACAAGAAGAAATTGAAAATTACGAAGAGGATTATGAAGAAGACGAAGTGGATCTTGAGGAAGAGCTAATCGACACTTTGAGTGAGCTAAAAATAGAAAGGAAGAAAAACAAGTCGCTCAAGGAAGAATTGATCAAGATAAAGGAAAGTTCTCAAAATCCCAAAAAAAATATGAACAAGACCAAAATATTATTACAAATCTAAAGGTCTGATTAGAAGAAGCCATAAGGATTGAATAAACGCTCAAAAACTAGTTGGAAGAAAAGCATAAAATAAATGAGTGTTTAGAAGATGAAATAATATTATAGAGAAAAGAACGTGTCAAGGCAGAAGAAGAATTTGCTTGCTTAAAAATCAATGTAAAGGAAGTAGAAAAGAGAGAAGACATTTTGACAAGTCATCTTGAGGAAATATCTGAGGGATTAAACAAGCTTGAAGCATAATTTAATCAACAAGAAAGAATATTTGAAGAATAAATCATCTCCTTGAAAACCCAACTTGAATAAGCAAAGAGAATGGAAGAGGTAATGAATACCCTAATGAAGAAGAAAGAAAAATGTTGTGAGAAGGTTGAAGAAGAAGTCGTCTCATTAAGGGTTGAAGTTGACAAGCTCAACAAGAACTTGAAGAGCTCTCAAGTACTATAAGATATTCTCAATTGTCAAAGGTTTCCCTTTAATAAAGCAGGTCTTGGATACATTAGTGAGGCCTCATGCAAAGAAGATGCAAATGTGACGGAAATATCATCGAATAGAGAGGAAGCTCCACACAACCAACAATGAAAGTTGATGAGAAGTGTTCCAGGTCACCGGAAAAGAAGAATGAAGAGAAGGCTAAGAATTATGCAAACATTCTCAAAGGAATGGATCATGATCAACAAGAGTCAAATAGGAATGGATGCAAAAAAGGTTTATCTCCAAGAAGACTTTCTACCTACATGCATAAAAGAAGCTTCAATAATTGTGAAGGAAACAACCGAAGAGAAGATTATGATTAGCTAAGGCATGAATTCAAAAGGACTGAATCACAAAGAGGATCACTTGCTTCCAGGTATCAAAGTTTATTTTATGATTATTGTTTTACTTGTAATAACTTTGGACATAAAGTTGTAGATTGCAGAGTGTATGGATGAAATGTTCAAGCAAAATATGTTTATGTATCCCCCTACATTATTGAATGTTACAAATTCCACAAGTATGGACATATAGATCGTGATTGTAGAAGCATGATGAAGTATTACTTGAAAGAAAACACTGATATTAGATACAAGAAGGTTTGGAGAAGAAAAAAAAAACAAGAAGAACAAGTGAATGAAGAACTCCGAGAAATTATACTCACAATATTTACAGAATTGTGAAATCATGACGAATTTACAGGTAAAGAGGAAGATGTAAGAACTCAGAATGATGACCCCACAATAGAGAAACCTTATATATTGTTCTAATCCATCTAGCTTGGAGACTCCCAGTAATGTGAATATTGAAAAGGGGGAGTCTAAGAAACAACTATTACATATTAGAGAACTATCTTTTGGGTAGTCTGAAGTGTTTGTAGAATTTTGGAAGGCAGATTCAGAATCGTTTGATGGTAGAAGCACATAATGTCTTGTGACAGATTGGTTATTTAAAGAGGTCAGTTGGAAGTAAAGAGGAATATCATTGCACACTTTTGAGGTAGATATTCATGATTGTATAGAGGATTCCAAGCATGTATTCAAGTAGGGATATATTCATCATAGATTCGAGAATGTGTACTTGTTGCAGACTTGTAGAGTTTGATTTGAAGATAGAGAAGACTTGTGAAAATATCTGATTCATCTTGAGAAGTAGGAATATACAGTGATCAATTGTAGTAGATTCAAGGAATCTCTCATAACATTGAAGTGGCATATTAATCAGCATTGAGTGCAGTTGAGTAGTAGAGTCATGGACATTTTTTTGACATATGTATAGAGATGAATTCATGGGATATTTGGAAAGTATAGAAGACAACACTTGACTCGAACCAGAGAAGATACATGACAGTGGATGAAATCATGAGACCAGGAGGAATTGCAAAAAGGGAGATGGACTCATTGGAATTGTCATCAAAAGGAATGTTTAGTAAAGAATATGACTCGGAAAAAGAAGAATATTGATAGGTGGAACTAGTTAGTCCTATGAAGGCAAGTTGTTAGAGGCACAACAAGACAAGAGGAGTTATAAATTCAGGAAGAGATTATTGAATGATTATTTCATTGATATCAGCTCATTAGAGAAATTAAAATCCATGAATATTTGAATTCAAGTAATGAAGGAACTTTGACATGAACGCTTTTAATATACGTTAGTGGATTACACTGGGAAGTACCAATGGACAAGAATTCCCAAAAGAAAGTAAAGGAAGCATATACAAGAAACCCCACATTGATTTGCATAACATATTGCAAATAAGAGAAGGGGAGACATTTTTTCAAAAGGAGTTACCCTTTTCCATTGATGTCAAAGGGGGAGATAAATGATGGTTCTATTTGATGGAATCTCCAAAGTGGTCCCATTATGGTGTAGCTCTAAGCACGGCCCTCACAAGAAGACACTTTGAAGAAGCCTACAAGAAGCCCTAGTGGTTATGAAAAGAAGTCACAATGTATGGTCAAAGAATCCCTAGAAATATGGTTAAGTGGTTAAGAAGCCCCAAAGGTGTGGTGATGAAGCCTGAAGTTGATTGAAGAAAAAGAGTATAAAGGACATTGCAAATGCATGCAAAACATCCATTGATTGGTATTCCTCGTCAAGTCGTCTCCAATGGTAGGTGGCATGCCACATGGACCCTAAAGTTTTAGGAGTTATTCCCTCTTCAAGATGAGTCCCTGAAGTATAGTCAAGAAGCTCCAAATCTAATGTCAAGAAGTTATAAGTTATCCCTAAAATCAAGTAAAGGAGAAAAAGTTGTTGCAAAAAAGAATTTACAAGTCGACTCAAGGTCAAGTAAACAAGGTACTTAGAAGGGTATAAATACACATCAAGAACCTCCCAATTTTATCATTCAATCTTGTGATCTCTTAGCACAATCTTAGAAATGAGTTTCAGAGGGAAGATGAAGTGAAGAAGGGTGAAATTCCAAGGGAAGATGAATTCTTGTGATGATTTGTTCTAAGGTATGTTCTTTGAATGTCATCTTGGAATTTTTGTTGTAACATTTTTTATAGAATGATTTAGATAGTGAAACTTCGTTGCTATTGAGAAGACATATAAAGGTACTTTTGGTACAAATTCAGCTTCTGGGTCGTTTTACTTTTAGAGATACACTCTGTAGAACATAGGGTTTTTGACCAGTCTTGTAACTAGTCTCAAACAGGTGTTCCGGTAAAATAGTCATAACTTCCTCATAGAGGATCCAAATTCTGTGAGACAAATTGAATTGGAAAGAGTGAAGTCTGTAGTAATTTTTGTATGAGTTTTAGAATCATATATCAAATATTGAGCGAGTGTCATGTTGTACAAGTTCACTCTCCAGAATAGGTCATAATTCAAGAAGGTATACCATATTTGCTATATCTCCTTTTCAGTGACGATTCAAGGAGCACAACTTTCAGAAATTTCAAAAAAGATATCTAAGAAGATTGGTTATAAGTTTCAAACCTTGATTCATTATAAGTACGAAGTTATACTTGTTTGAAGTTAGGGTTTGTGATTAATACAAAAACTAGTCCCAAACAGGTGTTCGAGATAAATTTAAGAAGTGATGTCAGGGTTTATATGTGGACCCATGTGGACCTAGGATCTTTATGTGGACCCAATTTTCGACATCAAGGGACTAGAGAGTCCCCAACACCAACATCTCAACCTCCCGTGGGGCCAGGCGGGAAGAGACGATAATGTCACCCTAGGTTTAGAGCCCCCAACAAGAAGACACATTGAACTCTAGGCTAAATATCCTCTCACCTACAGTCCAAGCGTGAATCGCTTCACCTTTTAGTTTACTTTTAACAATATTTGATTTTTATGCAATTTATAATTTTATTTCTTTTATGTATGAATTTATACATGTGTAATAACAAGATTAAATCTTAAAATAACTTAAACAACTAAAGAAAATGCTAACAATAAGATTAAGATTGAAATGTTTTTTTTTTTTTTTGTATTTATTTTAGCAATAAGTAACTAAAGTAAAACTAAATCAAAAGTTGGAGAAATTTAGTGTTAAAGGGATTAATTAAAAGAGGAACTTATTAAACAAGAGATTGATTTAATAACTACCAAAACTAATTATAAAGAAATGTAATGAATGGATATTTTAATTTTCTTTAAGTCAAAATACGAGAAATTACAAAAGAAACTAAAACAAATGAATAAAGGAAGTAACAAAAAACTTATACCTATAAATGAAAATGAGAGGAGCTTATGTACATCATGTTACATAAGTCATAGTTCATTATTTTCTGTTGAATTTATTTCCCTTTTTATTTTGAATTTAAGGTATTGAATTAATAAAGATGGAGAAAACTAAGATTTAATGGAAGACAAATAAGAAACAAATTTAGAGTGTAAAGGATTTTGATCTCTAATTAAAATTTCTCCCCATACAATTCTTGGAGTTCCGGGATTTACAAATCTTTGCGTAGACTTGGTCCAAGAATTTGGTCTTTAGCCATTCTAGAACAAGGTTACAATCGAAAGACCAAGAATGAAAGAAAGAAGAAAGATGAGCCAAAATGGAATGGAGCGATGGTGGTGATAACACAAGGTGAGGACCTTCATATCAGAAATTGATTAATGATGAAATGAAATCAGGCTTAAATACAACAAACTGACAAGAAATCATTTCACCTTGTAAAACCCAGCAAATCTCATCCTCGCTTCGTCCATTCGTTGCTTCGCAATACCCCTTGTTGCCAACAATCCCATCAATCCCTACTGAAAGTAGAGGATGGATGATGAATTAAAAATAAAAACCACATTTCTCTCCAAGCATACCTCTCAAAGTTCTCTCTCCTAAAAAATTCCCCCCCCTTTTGGCTGGTTGTAGGATACCTCTTTTATATTCTTTGATGGATAGTTTGAGTGCTTAGCTCCAATCTGTTAAAAGTTAGGGTTTCTTTATGGGTTGAAGCGAACTAACTGAATTTATTTCCTTTCATTTGATAAAACATTCCTTATCTACTCGTCAATCCCGTAAAGCAAGCAAGTAATTTTTCCAAATTCAATTGAGAATTTAATCTGTAATGTCAAAATAATTTGTTAATATATATCATGAGCCATATCTTCTTTAGAAACGATCCCCGATGCTTTTGATTGCACTATGCAAAGGCTTATTTAACCTCTTCACTCTGTCCAGAACCACTGCTACATCGGTGTGCTCTGAGAGAGAACGAGTTGACAATACATTGTTATATGGTTCTACAACTGCAGTGGAAACCTGAGGAGAGGGGTATGTATTAAATCTCAGCTTCGGTTTTCATCTGTATTCGACAGAAAGGTGTTCCAATAGTAAGGATCCCAAACCTAATCTAGTACTTCCTCGAAAAGCTCAGGTTTTTGACCATCTTCAATTTTGTACATCACTTTGGGTGGAGAAACAGAGAGTTCAAATCCTTCACGACGCATATTTTCAATAAGAATACTAATTTTAATTTTTCCCCTTCCTTGGACTTCAAAGGAGACTGTTCCTAGAATTGGTAGGATATTTACTGCGAGATTAGTCTCATCTTTTTCCATTAATTGTTCTCCAATTTTGGCACCAGTTAGTCGGGTTCCATCATGACCACCAAGGGAAAAGTCATTGACGATAAATGTCATTGATATTGTGGGAGGATCCAATTCTATCATTGGAAATGAAGTTGTCACCTCCACACTTGATACTGTATGACGAATTGAGGGATTTGACAAGCATGCCAACGAAATAATATCACCATCACCTGCGCAATCAATCAAGGCTATAAATAAGCTTCACGGCCCTTCCTTCTTCAATTTTCTCAGATACCGAATCAATCTTACGCAGACCATGCACTTTATCTCCTATATGAATAATGCTTGAAGTGATACGAGCAGTTAATATTCGACCCAAGTAAAAGTCGTGCTCCATCATTGACACCATCATCTTAAAAGGTGCTTCTAGATTTGCTTCTACTGGAGGCACATGACCCAAAATTGCATCAAGTAAGGCAGACATGTTTCTCTTCATTGTAGGTGGATCCTTAGTGAAAGTTGTTGATGCCCATCCTTCGTTGGCAGATGCATACAAAATTGGAAATCCCAATTGTTCCTCTAATGCACCAAGATTTTCAAACAAATCAAAAACCATACTCTCCACCTCTCCACATCGATCTTTAGAGACTGAAGGTCGGTCTACTTTGTTTAATATGAGGACTGGACTAATCCCATATTTTAGATCTTTTGTAACAACATATTTTGTTTGTGAAAGGGGACCTTCACCAGCATCTACTATTAAAACTTCTCCTTCCACCATGCCAACAACCCTCTCTACCTCTCCTTTTCACTTTTTCATCGGAGTCTTTCTCTGATATTTCTACAGAGAGGCAATGTGAAGACTGGTCCCGATCAAAATATTTTTTATGGTTAGAATAAATACGCTTGCTTGACCTTAGTGAAGGCGATGATGATTTCCCCCTTTCCTTGGTACTATTATGTTATGGACTAAGTGACCTCTTACTGTATTTTCTTTTGCTTCATACTGCCGAGATGAGTGCGATGATTTCTTCTACATGTCTTTCCCTTCAAAGTAATCAACATCCTTTACATTGTCATTGAGAGAGTATTGGCTACCTTTATTCCAAACCCAATTTTAATACCTGGTACATATTTGAATTATGATCCGAGCAGTCCTGCTTACTCATAAACATGTCTATTGTATTGTGTATAGATAACACAATAAAATGAACTTCTCTTATCCCTTTGTATGAGGAACATGTTTTAAAAAAAAAACCATCATATAAGCCCATTTCTTTGTCCCTTATGTCATCCAATCATAGAAGACCCTTTGAATATAGAGAAAACATATGTCACGAGGCTTTTAAGTATGGAGTTTGGCTTGCTAGCATATAGTTTTAGGGAACATGATTTGAAATAAATTAATCCAAATATAAGCCCAAGCTAAACTTTGAATTTTGGGTAATGAAAACGTACTTGGCAAAGATAGAATGATATAGTAATATATATAATTTTTGAGGATTTGGTGTGGCATGAGATAAAGTTTAAGCCATAGCCAAAAGAAGTACAAACTTTATGTCATAATTGAAAAAGTGAATGGGATATAGTTTTGAAAAGCGGGGCATGCATGGAAGTAGTAGTATGGTGGGTTTATGAACTTTAAATAATTGATATACTTTTCTTTAATTAAAATTAAGGTGAGGCAGGGGTCGATGAGGTAAGGATATGTATATGAGAAGTGAGGAATGGGATCCAAGCTTGTGATAATTCAAGAGCCTTAACAACCTTGTCAAGTACTATATCATCCTTGCTAAAATCACCTGTGTCCATATGAGAGCATGTAACTTATGCAACTTCAAAAGTGACCAACCATCGTTGTTTAGTCATTATCAAATACTCATTATAATCAATAAAACATTCTTGAATGGATAAAAAATTGAGGATATCATCGATCCATCTAGGGTCCAACTAGATTGGCGAACTTTTAAATATATGGTACGAGCTCTGTGAGATTGCGCAAGACTTTGCGCAAATATTGAAAACTGAGGGGAAGCCTGGAAACGCTTTTCTAGTTAAGTATTGTTGACCAAAAATGTAGTCAACACCAGTTTCCAAGTCGATCCATTTTGACGATGTTGATGTATAAGTTGTGGTGGATCTACTTTTTTATGATGATGATGTATCAATTATGATGTATCTAGTTATGATGATGTTGATGTATCAGTTATGGTGTATCTAGTTTTGATGATGGTGTTGTATTAGTTGTAGTGGAGCTATTTTTGACGATGGTGATATATCAGTATCAGTTACAACAATAGTGACAGGTTGTTGATGATGATGTATTAGTATTAGTGACAGTATCAGTGACAGGTTGAGTCTGGTTTTGATAATGATGATGTATCAATATCAATGATAGTTATAGTGATAGGTTGAGTTTGGTTTTGATGATGATGATGTATCAGTGACAGCATTAGTGAAAGGTTGAGTCTCACACTTATATTCCAAGGAGGAAAGGAGGGACAAGGAAAGGGGGGTTGAAGACTCCTTCCAGTTGGAGCCGAAAAAATCTAGGGAGTTGTAACTTCCTTCAGGTTGGAGCTTGTAAATCAAGGGGTTGGATCCTCCTTCCAGTTGGAGCTGGAGAATTCAAGGAGTTGTAGCTTCCTTCAAGTTGGAGCCTGTAAATCAGGGGTTTGGAGCCTCCTTCCAGTTGGTGTTGGAAAATTCAAGGAGTTGTAGCTTCCTTCAAGTTGGTGCCTGTAAATAGGGGGTTGGTCCCTCCTTCAAGTTGGTGTTAAAGAAGTTTGGAAGTTGGTCCTTCCTGTGGATGTAATATTCAAGATATATATTAAAAAGCCTTCTGTGGTTTTCTCCCATTTGGGTTTCCACGTAAAACTCTTGTGTACTGTCTATTTGTGTTTATATGTTGATGATATCTTAAATTGTTGATATCATAAGTGATAAATTGTTGATAACTTAATGTTTACATGTTATGGTTGAAAATGGTAGAAAGTGCTCAATATTGATTCACACACCCCCCTCTTAGTATTAGTGAATATTTCAACAATCTCCTCTGCCTTCCAGATAGACTTTTGTAATTACCATAATCCCTAGGAAAACCCATGAAGTTCTTGTAGATATTACTTCAAATTATGTTTTATATGACAAAGTCTATCATGGATTTGGGTACCCCATATTTACCCCATGCAACATTTTCTTCTCTGTTAATCACTAAATCGGATGAGCATGAACCATGATTTTTTCTTGATTCTGATATAGAGTTGGCTACCAATTATCTCATGATGTTTTCCAACTCTAGGGAAGGATCCCTCTAGAAGCGAAAACATACGGAAACCGTAGATATTGATGATCCCATCAACTCATTCAAATTGGACAAACAAAAGAAGAGGGTCAGAACCAAGAAACACATAATTTCATTTTCGAGATATTATGTCCTTAAAATACAATGATAGCATAATGGGCTCTAGAAATAAATTGAGCAAGTGATTGTCCATCAAAAACAATCCCTGGCGCTCGACAATGGATCACGAACGAAAGAAAATCTAGTGTAGTTCTAGAGACAATACTAGGAAAGATAAAGAAAAGATTGGTGTATGTGTGGCAACATTGGATTTCAGGAAAGATTGTTCAACTGCAACACATGCCAGCACCGATTTCAACACATGTGAGACTTTGTCTTCAAGTAATTTCATCAAATATTGTCCTTTCCTCTAATGTTCTGTAAATTAGTTTTTTTTTCAATTCTAATATGTGCACTATATGACCACTCTTGCAGATATTGCAACAGGTTGTATTATGATCAATTGGAATTAGATGGCCTAATTGTATGTGACTGGTGCCTCAACTTCAAAGAAAGAAAAAAAATCATATCCACAAAAGGAAAAATGAAAGTGCTTGCTTCGTACATTCCATGTCTTGCATTATGGAACTTGTTTCTTACCTTGCATGCCCTACATTCTGGAGAAAAAAAAGAAATTCATGGTTTCTATTGCTCCCTCTACTTACCTGGTCTCATGGAAATGACATTGTTCACTAACATCCAAGGACTAATGGGATGGATGCATTACGTTGGTTGTCCTCCTTATTGCGCGTAGATTCTCACTGCCACGGTATCAATTCAGTCCAGGTTTCAGCATTTCAAGAACTAGGGATAGCCAACTTTACACAGGTTGCACATTATAATGATATAACTGTATGTTGGGGTCAAATCAATATTATTTTAAGGTGGGTTTGGGGAAACTTCCCCCTTAAGATTATGTGTCCTCACAAAAGGGAGAAGTTGGCTTCGTTGGGGATCGTTCATATTTTAATGTATATGTAAAGTAAATTTAATTAAAGTTGAGACTAGACCTCCATGATGGGTCATGCCTTGGACCACTAAACCTCTCTCTGATATAACGCCATCTCCCTAACCCCAAATATATCGGCAGCCTACAGGTCATTGTGTGTATTATAATAATATGGAAATCTCTTCAACGATTCACTTCTAATTGACAGATATATCGAGGTAAGTGAAAAATAAAGCTATTTTAGATCTTCCTTTCAAAATAAGGTTTAGATCCTTGATGCCCGTGTTTTTTGTTTAGAAACACATACACAATCCCAATGCCTCCCCCTGTCAATTGTATTTCAGTATTAATTTCTTTACAATTAATATACTGCACAATTCCTCAAAAATATTTAGGTTATTATTGGACATTGGGTTCAACGTTTCCCGTGAGTTTCGCGACATAGGTTAACCCCCTCTTGTGGATCCTAAATCCGACGATTTTGGAAGATACTAACACCTGCAGGTTTTGGTCTAACATAAATTATAGTCCAACAAGTGGTATTATAGCGACAGGTCTCAAGTTCGAAACTTGCTCGACACACGTTGGGGAGCAGATTGTTGGACATTGGGTTCAATGCTTCCCTTGAGTTTTGCGACATGGGTTAACCCCATCTCATGGATCCTAACTTCAACGATTGTGGTGGATAACAATGCCTACGGGTTTTGGTCTAACACAAATCTTAGTCCAACAATTCTCTATGTCTCCAAAGGGAAAATGCATAGAGGAAGTCTCTTTATGACGATTAGAAAACAAAAGATTTTATCCTGTCTTTGTTACTCCTCATAAAATTCATCCCACGCACACACACATATACACCTTCACCACTTAATAATCAAATCAAAATTATGTTAGAGATGAGTATGTGTGATACTAAGTTTGGGATATAATCAACTCAGGTGCCTACTTATGATACCATACTCTATGTACTTGAGCTCTTTGTATGTTGGAACTTACTATGAAGGCAGGGACTAGTTGCTTTGCAGTTATTTCCTTTGTTCTTTCATATCCTCAATCAACTCAATTTAAATGCATCAATAGTTTTACTTGTTGCTTGTGCTTGTATTTAAAATTAACTTTGGGATAAAAAATTATATTATATTAAATTAAAGTGATGATTTTCACATTATGAAATTTAAATTTAATCATGGTTTTATTACATTGTAAGGTGTTTTTTTGGATAGATTCTATGTTTTTTTTATGAGATTCTTGTGACATTTTGTACATCAATTTTGTTAGATGATCACTAGAGGCCTCTCCACAGTTCATTCGTTTCAATGTCATTTTGAAACATTTTTTCTCATACAATCATCAACTATGTTAATATTTTTAACAATTTCTTAATTCTAAATAGCAATGCAACCCCTGTTAGTTCCCATCATCAAGGTCCTAGTGTATGCTCGTGACATTTTTTAGGGTGTGCAAGCTATCAATATCTCAACTTCCACGATCATATATGATTATATTTTTAGCATGAGGTATATGAGCATGTGCCCTTACCCTGCTTCCTTCAAAGGTCTACTTGGAGAGTTAGGACAAATTAAAGCACCTTCTACCCCTCGGCCTTCTAGAGATGATTCTTTATTTGATGCCTTAACCCCAAGTTTTGGAGTTTATCTCCTCCGATTCAACATTCTCTGCACTTGGGTCGTCAATTTTTCATGTTGATAATTGAGGTCATATTGACCATTGAACCATATCCACTATGTCGTTGTTGCAATGGGCTCGACCTCTTTACTTTGATTTTTCCCTCCTTCGTGTTAGTTTTTCTCAACTACAATATTTATTGACCCTTTGTGTTGTCACTTTCTTCCTCTATGTCCTCTCAACCCAACTAGTTTCTTTAATGTGCTTCCAAATTGTTCCTACTTTCGCCCATATGCTACTTCTAAGTGGCTACCATATTTACTTCCCCTTCACTAGTTGTGTAACGCACCTCCCTTGTCGATTAGCTTATGCTTGCTTCTATACTCTATCCCCACTAACTAAGGCCTTGATGTCTATCGTACTTCGACATCACCCCTATATTGTATCTCCATATATATTTGCACTGCAGATATTGTTTCCCTCTCAAATACTGCACCTACATTCATGTTTGTTCACTTACAATCTACTTTTGCTACTTCTTTGGACATTTTCATTGAATTTTACCTCCATGATGGTTGCCTGGTGCTACAATTCATAGTGACCTTCATATCATACAATTCACAATGACTTTCATATCAACTTTGATAGTATCACAATAGGCAAGTACTTGTGTGTTTTTCCCATGTTTATCATTTTTTTGTTTTTCCTTTTATACATTTGTTACAAATAAACATATACCCAAATGGCATCCTCTTGATATTTTGAATGAGGTATAAATATTGAGTCATTAAAGTTGGCATGTAACACTATGAAATTATACCTTTCTCATAGAACCTTTGAAGTTCTCATAAAATTATGAATTTCTACTTTTCTAATATTGCTACACTTTTGAGTAGATTTAAAATTGTCTCTTCCAAATATATTAAAATCTCATATTCCACGATTCTTCTTTCCTATTCAGACTAATGTAAGTTTAGTTCCAACTATCATAGAAATAGAATAAAATGGTTTCTTCCAAGTCATTTTTGTTTACTCTTCACAGTAATATAAGTTTAGTTCAAACTATCTTAGATATAGGATAACATGATTTTCATTTTTCTCATATAATCTCATAAAAATAAGATTTTGAAATCAATTTGCGAGTTAGGTTTCATGAAATATTGTTCAATCTTTTATTCATGTCTTAAGGAAATAAACATATACCCAAATGTAATCCTCTTGATATTTTGAATGAGGTGTAAATAGTGAGTCATTAAATTTGGCATGTAACACTATGAAATTATACCTTTCTCATAGAACCTTTAAAGTTCTCATAAAATTATGAATTTCTACTTTTCTAATATTGCTACACTTTTGAGTAAATTTAAAATTGTCTCTTCCAAATATATTAAAATCTCATATTCCAAGATTCTTCTTTCCTATTCAGACTAATGTAAGTTTAGTTCCAACTATCATAGAAATAGAATAAAATGGTTTCTTCCAAGTCATTTTTGTTTACTCTTCATAGTAATATAAGTTTAGGTCAAACTATCTTAGATATAGGATAACATGATTTTCATTTTTCTCATATAATCTCATAAAAATAAAATTTTGAAATCAATTTGCGAGTTGGGTTTCATGAAATATTGTTCAATCTTGTATTCAGGTCTTAAGGACATAACCTTTCATACAAGTAAAACTAACAATATGTTATACCCACCAACAATATGTTATTCTTATGACTAAACTCACCAACAACATGTAGAGTCTACAAATTTAGAAAATTTGTATATTTTATATAACTTTTAATAATTTTAATCCATGTTTCCTTTTCTTGTATTATTATTAGTTTTTTAAATGGATCTAATGATTTTTAATTAAATGTTTTTTTACTTTTTTTATAAGATTCCAAAAATTGTTTATACATAATGAGTCACAATTATTAAAGTAAAAGATTATATATAAAACAAAGTTGGATGATAAAAATAAAATGAGAAATCTAAAAATAAAGTGAGGAAAAAGAAAGAATGTCCCTCAATGGCATGTGCACAAAATGTCCTCTCACAGATATAGCACCTTTCGTTTGTCACATTTATTGTTTACATTAAACTTAAATTATGAAGGTTATTATTTAATGACATAATTTTTATCACTAAATATTGTTGTGAATAATACATTTATAATTTGAGATTTTTAAGTATGATATATTTAATAGATATTATTTATGTTTAAGTTATTATGATTTTTTTATTAAACATAAAGTTTAGA
>SNQJ01S0120504.1:6925-17018 GCA_010110895.2 Picea sitchensis | reverse complement strand
ATATGTGTTAAAATTTATAATTATATTAGAATATTATTTAAAAAATTAATATTATTTTATTTTTATAATAATAATAATTTATTTTTAAGATTATGATTAAATTAGACATTAAATTAGTGTATGAGACTCTCTTGTTTGTAAAACAAGGGATCTTGATATCCCTTTCTATATAAAGATTTGAATACTAAAATCTACAGAAATATACATACCTGGTCCTTACCCCTTCTAGATTTAAACCTCTAATCTCCAAAAAAGAAACATGTACTCTTAACCATTAAACTCTATATATTAAAAATATAAAAATATTATATAAACAAATAAATTCATTAAAAAAATTTAAAATACAAAAATATTATTTAAAAATATCGATACTTCACGAATCACCATCATCAAAAATAAAACCACACATACATGCACGTAAGAACATAAAAGTCTATATTGGACGTTTTTTTAGCTAATAAAATGACACATCTCAATAAACTTTCAATTCATAGTTTAAATATTATAAAATATAAAATGTCAATATAATATTATTTAAATAAATAAATAATATTTTATAAAAGTCTATATTAAACCAGTTTTAGGTAATAAATCTACACAACTTCATAATCTTTCAAATCATAGTTTGAAAATTATAAAATAAAAATGGCAATATTAATATTTTATAATTTAGAAAGTGTTTTTTTAATAAAAAGATTTATTTTTTCAAAAATTGTTGTAGTCATATATCACAAAGTCATGTCTGGAGGGATGTAACATGTTTCGTCAGACAAATTGTAACATCTCGTTTTTGCACGCACTGAGCGAACTTATTCTTTGAGGACACTTGCTTGCAAGTGATGCAGACTATTATACTATTGGCTGTTGATTATGATTATGAGGCATTATGGATGAGATTATACGTTATTTTGATGTATTGACTTAGACAGGTGCTATTGACTCAGTTCTCCTGAGTGTCCAGGATTTGGACCTCGAGGATGCAGAGGCATCGATGAAACCCTCGGACTTCGGATCGAGTCAGGGAGTGGACTATTGGGGTTTGATTGTTGTATATATGNCTGATTAGATCTTATGATTATGGATTTCATTTCTGACATGATTCATTGATGATGCAGGCTGACGATAGCTTGTTGACCAGACTCACATGTGGAGTAGAGGGGTCACGCATGACTACCAGAGATGTTGAGGAAGAGGTGTGGACAACAACCCTGCCACATCCTACTTGCACTCTCGTCGTGGCTCGAAGTGTAGGTTAACGATTACCTAGTTCGAGAAGACCCACGACGCTTTGAGGACAGACTGTGACAATCGCTCACAATGATTCTAAAGGGCTCGCGATAAGGCAGGGGCCTTATTCCTTAGAGGCACTTAGTCTCCCACAAGATCACTTGACGGAGTATTGAATCTAGGGGTTTTTTATGTCTACCAAGTCAATCAATAGGCGAGTGGCACCCTTGGAGCACGTAGTGCGTCCTGAAGGGCACATCGCGCAAGGGAAACAAAATGAGGTGAGCGGCACCCTTGGAGCACCTAGTGCGTCTTGAAGGGCACAACACTTTGTTAACTAATAAGTGAATAAACCTAGATGGCCTTAGAACTAATGATGTGATGAAAAAGTTTTAAAAACAAATTTTTTTCCCTAATAAAAATGTCGCCCAACCTCGAAAATTAAAATCTAGGTTTAAGTGATGCTTGTGGAAATAATAATAATAATAATAATAATCATCTTTAAACATGTGACGAGAAGGGGGTAAGCCATTCAATTAATTTATAAAAATCAAATTACTTTGGGGGATTACATTTTTGACATAAAATGAAATAATAGTTTTGTTACTTATGCTAATTAAAAATTTATTAATTAAAAGAAAAAGGGGAAAAAGGTAATTTCCTACACTTGCTAATTTTGAGTTTTAGATAAAAAAAGAAAGAGGGAAATTTAAAAGAATTAGGAAACTAAGGGAAAAAGGGGGAAACATAAAGAGAAAGGGAAACGTAAGGAAAAAGCAGAATGACTAACTTAGCAAGGAATNGAAATTAATTTCTAGTGCAACGAAGGGGATGGGTGACACATGTACGGGGAGGATTTTTCTGAATTAAATTATTGAACAATAAATTAAATGAGAATTTGGGAAATAAAATGATTTAGAAACTCTATATAAAGGAGGGAGAAGGAGAAGGATGGATCGGTTCTGTGATGCATAACGTTACCAGAATTTTAGACTTGACTGACTTATCTTGTGGGAGTTGGGATACCTAGCTCGGTGAGGAGTGGTAGCTCGGCCTTGCGAGGTGAGTTGGGAGCTAGTTGTTCTCTGGTTTAGTGTGTGTGGCCCATTTGCAGCTCGGGGGGTTGAGGGGGAAGAAGAACACCCCTAGCATTGGTTGGGAGGTACCGGTGAAGTCACAACGATCAACAAGCGGGAGTTGCATGGAGTGGGAGGGACAACGACTCAGAGTGGGCGACTCGGGCTACAATACGCTTGCTTTTATTCTGCAAGGTAGATTATTATTGACCTTACGCTTTCATTTCTGTACTTTTAACTCTGTAAATAAGGTGTTGGACTTAGCATTTTAATTGAGAACTTAATTTTCCCTTAGCCTTAAGCTCGCTTCTTGACTTGAGTCCTTGGCTTTCGACCCCTGAAGGTTGTGACTGTCCTATTGGTTTTATTGATTTATTGTGAAGAGTTGTGCTTTACGTCATCCTCATCCATAGATCATCAGTCCACGCCTAAGAAGTCGGCCATGCAATGGATCGACGGTCGTCACTTCGGTGTTAATAGACCTATAGATCCTAAATCCCTGCTTTTTTTGTGTGTGGTTGATGAGCGAAGGATAGTTTTCCCGGCTGTCTACCTCTATTGGTTGTTCCTGGTCAAGTGATTGTCTTGCGCCTTGTTGCGATTAATTACCTCTGCTATTGTTATTCCCTTCCTGTAGCGAACCGCTTATGATCCTCTATGTTGATCCTTGCATTTTGATACCCTTCCTGGAAATTATTTAAGGTTGTGTTTTTAATGCTTCTCCTGGCGATTTTACTGTGTGTTTTTCTTTACTTCTGGTTTGCCATTACTTTGCCTTGGCCACTCTAAACTGCATCTTATTCTTTCATTACTCCCTGTTTTATTTTATTCAATGGAATTTACTCTCTACAATTCAACACACTTAACCACAAATTTTTTAAACTCGGCGTTCTTAATATATTCCTGGATAATTTACACTCTGCATTTTTTTTTTCTTTTTATCACATTTAATGGAAAATTCTACCCGACGGTCTTAACCATACCATTGCAGTGTCAGTGCGAAAGTGATACCCCACTTACTCACCTTACCAACATCTATTCTTGGCGTTTTCAATGTGCATGGTCTCATTTTCTTTTTCCTGTGTATTGCTTGAGATTTATTATCTTTAGACTGCACCTTTAACATACTTGGACAACAAATAATGGTACCCCCCTACGAAGTCTTGTTACATATCGATTTATCACTTGTAACTCAACAATTTCTTGTGTTAAACCTCTGTGCTTCATGACTCTTGTCGACATTTACCACTGCGTTTGACCCACTGCATTATCACTTTACCCACGTTTTTACTACTCCAAATTTATTTTATTAATCGGAAAGGATTTTAATAATCAGAGAAGGTTTTAGTAGTCAGATGCTATTGAGTCTCCATCGCAAATTCCCTCTGCAAATCCTTATGGTTGGATGACATTTTTTTATTTTATTTTATTTTTTATTTATTTTTATTTTTATTTTTTATTCTGGTGTTTAATAAGTTCATCCACGAAATCTTCTCCCTCTGCAATCACTGTATTTTGATGGAGACCGTACTCCGTGTTTTATTTTAAGTTGATGGCGAATGAACCTTGCGCTTTTAATTTAATTGGATGACGAGTTTACCCTGTGGAATTAACCTTCGTTTTACATATTTAAACAATGATCTTACCCATTTATTTGAACACGTTTTCTAATAATAACACTTAGCGAGATCATGTCTTGACTTGTAACGGATTTCCCTTTGTTGTCTGTGTTTGTAAACCTTTGAAAGACAACTCATTTCTCTTTATGTGATTGTCTGCGTGTTCAGCGTTGTTGAGCAACGAGTATTTCCTCCTTGGCTGCGATTGGGTTGAACCTGAAAGTCAATGAACCAGTGGTTGTTACCCCTGCGTTTTACATTTGCTTGACAACGATAATAACCCTGCGTTTTACATTTACCGGACAACTATAATAACCTTGCGTTTACATAATTGTTTTCTGGACAACGTTTTAATAATTGGCTTTTACATTTACACCATTTTAATAATTGGCGTTTTAATAATTGGCATTATTGTTTCTGGACAACGTTTACATAATTGTTTTCTAGACAACGTTTTAATGATTGGCGTTTACATTTACAACGTTTTAATAATTGTTGTTTTAATAATTGGCATTATTGTTTCTGGGCAACGTTCCTCTTTTATTAATTAGCAATAATAATCATGGTTGTTGGATATCGTTTAATAATAGCATCAAACTACATTGAATGGCTTTGAAATCTCGTTTAATTATGAACAAACAAATAGCATTAAACCTCATTGAATAACATCGAGGTGGCAATTATTTATAAGCATCATAATAGCATCAAATTTGCATTTAATAGCTGGACATGACATTTAATTATAAACATCAAGATAGCATTAACATGGCATTGAATAACGTCGAATGGATTTTATTTATAACCGCATAACAACATTAAATGGAATTAAAATTTGCGTTGAAATGGCACCCATTTATAGACAACGAAATAACATCGAATATTGGTAAATAGCATTGAAGTGGAATTAATTATAGACATCGATCTCATTAAGGTTTATCCCTTTTTAGACAACAATGTCGATTATTCTATAAGCAGCGTGGAGCACCTTTAAAATGTTAAGTAGTTCACTTTTTTTTAATGGACAGTTTATAATTGTTGATAAGCGTAATTGATTTGGTTAAGTGCCTTTCTTAGTGCACATTATGATAACATTATGACCTTAGTAGCTTGGTAACAGTTCGACCTTCACACTTAGACATCTTTCTTATCAGTTAATGGATGGGTTGTTGGCGGAGTCAGGTATTAGCTTGAGATTTTCTTTTGATTTTCGTCATCCTGCGTCTCGTCGACCTGTTGCTTGGGGTGTGGGTGTAGTCTTCTTGTCAATTGTTAGGCTCCTAGTGTGTGGATTTGTCCAGAGTCCTTGGTCCAGATAGGTATGTTGCGCCAGGTTTATTGCCGCACCTATCACCTCGGGACATCATGAGTCTTGATGAGGGGATCATGGCACGCCCTATTGGATAGAGGCGAATGATATCATGGACGGAGTCTGTGCTTCCCATGTGAGTGTTGTTGATCGTTGTAAGTTGTTGTTAGCGCTTGAGTTGTAACGCCTTCATGCGTTTGGTTCACGTGCCTTGAGGTTATAGTCATTGGTCATCAAGGTATTTTTGTCAGGAGGGGGATGTTGTCCCTTAGCTTGTAGGCGTGGTCATGATTGCGTCAGGCAGGTAGTCGTTTCGCCTTGTTGTTTTACACATGTTTTGCCCAGCTGATCTTGTGTCAGTGTGTGGAGTCATAGTTGTCTGTTGCTTGTTCGATGGGTGTGGTTCTCGTCGTTAGGTGTGTTGTCTAGCTATAATCGTTGTTGTCATCCTGTTTATATAAAAAAAAAAATCGCACTTTCTGCTTCGCTTGTAGTCATAATGATGGGGTCGTTACATATGGTATTAGAGCGGGGTTCAACCCGTGACTTGGGAACACTATGGATTTTGCTAATATGATGTTTGATTATAATGTTTCTAATTAATTTGACTTGTATTCGTGCAGGTAATAATGGTCAGAGGATGCTGTGGAGGCAGACGACGAGGTGCTAGGAGAGGATGCACGATGCCTACAGTTGCCTCCACGCCTGAGGGGTCTAAACCCCAGGGAGACGAATAGGTTGTCGGGCAGGAGCAGATAGCAGTGGGTGATGTGGTTGGGCTGATGAGGTCCTTTCAGCGCATGTCTGAGGCACTGATCAACCATTTGGACACAGAAGAGGCCAAGGTGCCGACACCCCTTGAGGGTCCACCGCGTGCTCTGGTTGGTACTGGTAGCATTCACTGCGAACTCGAGAAGGTCAAATTTCCTGAATTCTTTGGTGCCCCGGATGACGTAGCCTCCGAGGCATGGTTGGAGAATATGAAGATGTGATTTGCACTTCGCGACTATACCTCCAACATGAAGGTCCGCATGACAACCTTTCAACTGAAGGGGATTGCTCTTCTTTGGTGGAAGACGCTCCTTCCACAATTGAACATGATCATCGAAGACATGTCATGGGAATTGTTCGAGGAATGGTTTCGAGAGAGGTACTTATCAGAGGAATTCATTGAGCGTCAGCTCAACAAGTTCAACGCCTTAGGACAGGGCGACCGTACGGTGCCCAAGTACGAGGCCCATTTTATGGAGTTTCTTCGGTATGCTCCGCATCTTAATGCTGAGAAAATTAAGGTCAACAAGTTCTGGTTCGGCCTTAATGTCAACATACACGCAAAGTTTAGGATTCTGATGCCTCAGACCTTACATGATGTTGTCCAGAAGGCCCTCATAGCATAGGAGGAGCTTATCAGCGGGGGTCAGAGCAGGACTCCAGCGAGGCTGGCAGGGCAGGTGTCATCGTGTGTGTTGCAGCATTAGACACCAACCAAACTTACGATAGGATATCGTGGCTTCCATAGGGGATCCACTTTCAGTACACCTCAGTGACCAACGCCTCAACAATGGACTCCTTACCGGGGACCACAACATCAACAACAACATCGACCGCAGCAGCAACAGTTTAGGCCTGTTCAGCAGAACAGAACAAGATTCCAGGTCGGTGGGCCATCAGCTTCTACTTCGGGTACTGGGAATACTGGATTGAAAAAGGGGTTTTGGACATGTGGGGAGCCACACTACCAACGCGATTTCCCAGTGGAGAGGACTAGAGCATCTGAATCAGCCAGACCCACTGCTGTGGGAGATTTGGGCAAGGCCCATCGAATTCATGCAGCGGTGAATAACCGCCAGACAGAGAACCACTCGACTCTGCTCGAGATGTCATGTACCGTCTCTGACCAGACCCTTAGTATTTTGATAGATCCCGGTGCTACTGAGAGTTTCATTTCTGGTGCAACGCTAAAGAGGATTAAGGTAAAGACAGTCAAATAGGATGAGTTTAGCTTTGTAGAGATGTCTTCGGGAGCCAAACGGAAGGTTGGAGGAAAGGTTACGAGCTGTACCCTTAACCTGGGAGAGTTTGTCACCAGGGCCAACCTGTATGTCACGATCTTAGGATCTTATGACGTCGTGATCGATATGGACTAGTTAGAATCACATGAGGCGATACTCAACTGTAAGACGAAACGGTTGATCTTGGTCGATGATGAGGGACAGAGACACATGATTGTAGGTCGGAACCAGGGAGTTTCCCTGAGGTTTATCTCTTCCTTGCAGTTACGAAAGAGATTGTGCAAGGGATGTAAGCTTTATGCGATCCTTGTGTTAAATGAAAAGGAGTAGTGTAAGGTCTAGAACACCTACCGGTGGTGAGAGAGTTTGTAGACGTCTTTCCGGAGGAGTTACCTGGGATGTCACCAAAGAGGGAATTGGAGTTTACCATAGACCTAAACCCGGGGACTAAGCCGATAGCTAGAATGCCTTATCAGATGTCGACCCCGGAGTTATAGGAGTTGAGAATGCAACTGAAGGAGTTGCTAGACCTAGGACTTTAACGCTCGAGTGTGTCACCGTGGGGTGCGCTTGTTATTTTCATACAAAATAAGGATGGGTCGTGGAGACTTTGCATTGACTACTGTCAATTGAACAAGGAAACGATCAAGAATCAATATCCATTTCCAAGGATTGATGATTTGTTCGATCAGATGAAGGGTGCGACAGTGTTTTCCAAGATCAATTTGCGATCAGGGTATCACCAATTACGGATCAAGGAGGATGACATCCCTAAGACGTCTTTTAAGATGAGGTTTGGTCATTATGAGTTTACTGTTTTACCGTTTGGACTGACAAACACCCCAGGGGTATTTATGAGTTTGATGAATGGGGTGTTCCGCGAGTACTTGGACAAGTTCATCCAAGTATTCATTGATGATATTTTGATTTACTCTCGGACGACGAAGGAGCATGACGAGCACGTGCGCTTGGTACTACAGTGTCTACGAGAGCACAAATTGTATGGGAAGTTGTCCAAATGCTCGTTTTATCAATCAAAGATTCACTACTTAGGGCATGTCATCTCCAACGAAGGTATCGCCGTGGATCTAACAAAGTTCGAGGATATTATGGAATGGCCTGCGCTGACGAATGTCCCAGAAGTGTGTATCTTCATGGGTTTAGCAGGATACTATCGATGATTCGTCAAGGGATTTTTGAAGATAGAAAATCTGATCACGGAATTGAAGAAGAAGAACAAGAAGTTTGTTTGGATCGAGAAATGTGCCGAAACATTTTGGAGGCTCAAAGAGCTATTGACAACTACACCAATACTAAAGGTCCCTGACATGGATGTGGACTTCTTGGTATGCACTAATGCATCCAAGGAAGGTTTAGGCAGAGTCTTGATGCAAGATGGTCGAGTGATCGCTTACATCTCGAGGAAAATGAGAAGGCACGAGGAGAAATATGCAATGCATGATTTGGAGTTGTTATCCATTGTTTATGCCTTGAAGGTTTGGAGACACTACCTTGTTGGATGAAAATTTGAATTAAATACGAACTACTGTGGACTACAACACATCTTTATGCAAAGTGACCTGAACGCGTGACAACGACGTTGGTCGGAATTTCTTAGCGAGTAGGACTTCGAGATTACTTACATAAAAGGAACCGTGAACCGAGTGGCAGATGCATTGAGTCATAGACCACGCATATTTTCAGTGTTTCCTCTTCAGACGAATCTACGTGAAAACATTCTAACTTTACAGCATGACAATGATTCGTACAAAGAGGTTGAGGATTTTATTGGACAAAACACAATGATGGTACCAAGATTTGAAGGATTTACGTTTGATGGTGATGGATTATTGAGGTTTAAAAATCAGATTTGCGTACCACCGAACGATGAGTTGAGGAGTTTGATCTTAAACGAGGCTCACAAAGCAGTATACATGGCCCACCCAGGAGTCACAAAGATGAGGGCAGACCTTAAGCCCTTATTCTTCTGGAAGGGAATGAAGGCAGACATAGTTAACTATGTGGCCAGATGTCTAGAATGTCAACAGGTAAAGGCTGAACATAGACATCCATCAGGATTACTACAACCACACGCTATTCCAGAGTAAAAATGGGAAGTTATTTCGATGGATTTCATTGTTGGATTTCCACTAACGACAAGGAGACATGACTTGATTTTTGTGGTAGTCGACACTCTGACGAAGAGTGCTCATTTTATTCCTGTGCGTATGACGTATTAGGCACCTGACATAGCTAGAGTTTTCATCAGTGAGATTGTGAGGTTGCATGGTGTACCTAAGAGGATTATCTCCGATCGAGGATCAATGTTTATCGGACGATTTTGGACTAGTTTCCAAGAGGCCTTGGGAACCCAACTTAAATTTAGTACTGCGTATCATCCAGAGACTGATGGGAAGACTGAATGAACAAACCAAATATTGGAAGACATGTTGTGCATGTACATGATGGACCAACAAAAACGTTGGGAAGAATTCTTGCCACTGGTGGAATTCGCTTATAACAACAGTTACCAAAGCACCATTAATATGGCGCCTTTCGAGTTTCTTTATGGGTGACCGTTTCAGACACCTTTGAGTTGGGATCGGCTTGAGGATAAGGTCCTAGTGGGACCAGAAGCGATCCAATAAATGGAAGAGAAAATGAAAACAATAATATAAAGGATCAAAGGAACACAGGATAGACAGAAGAGTTATGCCGATGCACACTGTGTTGACCGTAGTTACGAAGTTGGTGATCAAGTCTTCTTGCGGGTAAAATCGCATAAGAGTTCGATCAAGTTTGGAAAGGGAGCTAAACTCTCTCCTAGGTTCGTGGGACCTTTCGAGATTGTGG
>SNQJ01S0120503.1:39668-66839 GCA_010110895.2 Picea sitchensis | reverse complement strand
TAGAAGGTTCTACTTCTAGAAGATTCCTCCTCTAGAATGTTCTTAGGTGATGGTAGCACTATATAAAGGGATTCAAGCAATGTAATGAGACATGAAAAAAAGTATTGTATTTGGAGAGGTAGCTCAATAGGAGGATGCCCCCTCGAAGAGGCAAGTGAACAGGGGAGGATCCCTTCCATAATAGGATCCATTGTATGGTGTTGCCCTACCTCAAGGGTTTGATATAATGAAGTTGTGTTTTTATATATGGTTTCATATATCTTGTGTGGTGATTGTATTCAAATATCTTTGGATCTATTGTGATACTTTGTATTCAGGTATTTGGTTCTTAACATAGCACCTTGAACCAAGTGAATAACTTGATGATCAGGATAATCCACTTTCAAATCTATTCTATATTGAAAATCAAAATCTTTCTATAGTTGAACATCCTTGCTACAGAAATCTGGTGTATTACTTGGAGCATCAAAAATGCCTAGATAACTTGGATCCTCACCAGAGAAGAAGACTTCGCCTCGAATCTTCCAGGTATATAATTTTGGGAGACTTCTTGTTTAGAAGGTATGTTGATGGTTTATTACATTGATGTGTGAATGATGAAGAAGCACAGAAATTGCTACAGGAAATTCATGGATCATCAGTTTTTGTCATTCACATTGGTGGCCATTTTTCTGCTAAATCTATTGCCTTTAAAATCATAAGAAAACATTACTATTGGCCTTCAATATTTCGAGATTCCTATAAATTTGCAAGATCTTGTAATAAATGCCAAAAATTTGTTGGGAAAGAACGTCTTTATGCAATGCCTTTACAACCTGTCCTCCCAAATTTCCATTTTTCTAAATGGGGCCTAGACTTTATCAGTCCTATCAACCCTCTGTCTTCTATAGGGCATATTTTTATTTTGACAGCCACAGACTACTTTACTAAGTGGACTGAGGTTGTCCCTCTTAAGCATACACAGGACAAGCAGGTAATTTCTTTCCTGGAAACTAATATGTTTTCCATATTTTCCCCTCCACTAGATATCATTTCAGATAATGGCCCATCCTTCATTTATGGAAAGTTAACTCAATTTCTAGTTGAATTAGGGGTCAAACATTTCACTTCATCATCCTATTACCCACAAGGAAATGGGAAAGTTGAGTCCACTAACAACAACATGGTTAGGATCATCAAGAGGACCTTAGAGGATAAACCTCGCTAGTAGCACACACTTCTCATTTACTCTCTCTGGGTAGATCGCACTACCACCAAGGCAAGCACGAGCTATACTTTGTTTCAGCTCGCGTATGGATAAGAGGCTATCCTGCCTTCTGAGCTTGAGATTTCTTCCTTACGGCTGATTTTGCAGATTGAAGAATTAAATTATTCCAATGTTCCCCAAAGGATAAATGCATTGTTAGCCCTAGAAGAAAAAAGGAATTTTACCTTAGAGAACATAAAAAGAAGGCAACAAACTATGAAAAATTATTTTAACAGATGAGCAAAATCTGTTGAATTTAAGATTGACAAAAAATTCCTACTATGGGACTCAGCTCATGTTGAGAGAGGAAAACACTCAAAGTTCCAGAAACTATGGCTAGGTCCTTTTAAAATCACTTTTGTCCTAGGTGAAAACTCATACCTTCTGAAGGATTTGGAAGAGAGATTGTTCTCTTACAACATTAATGGTTCCCACTTGAAACATTATGTGGAACCAGCCTGATAATTAACGCTTATTTGAAATGATTTCTATATATAATCTTTTGTTTTATTGTTTCCTTTTTACTTTGGTTTGTTGAGTTTTTAATTTATGTTGTTTTGTTTTTTTTAATTTATCAGAAATAAAGTCTGGATCATTTTTTCCATAACAATGACATTTTGTAAGTATTGTTCACCAATAATAAATAAGGTATACACAGTTGTCACGATGTCCTCCTTTCAGACATCGCTGAAACTGCTTGTTTCTTTCAAATCTGTTGTAGATAGTTTATTTTGTCTTCTTCCTTGCTTATGCTATCCCTTTCTTCCCTCCATCCTGAGATCTAAAGAGCAAAACAGAAAGATTATCCTTTAAACTTTAAGAAATATTATATGTGACATATTGTTCGAATTTTATGCATACAGTACCAATCCCCCTCATAGCTACAACTTTCCATAAGTTATTCCCAATGTCCCGTCTCATCATTTCCATTAAGCCATATTTTTCCCCTTGTTGCATAACTAATCTTTTTTAGAAGTTTTACTATCATCTACTTCTATCGATCTGTGAAACTAGACATTTTGAGTTCTGAATTTGTTAGAAATAGATTTCCCTGTGGAGTCGCCAGTTTGTTGATGCCCATAAGTGCAACGTAGTACCCCTGCCTACAAATGGGTTACAATGCCTTATTATTTATATACATATACTAAATAATAGCTAGATAGGTGGGACCCCCTTGTCTAAATCATGGTGAAGAGGAAACACTTCTTTAATTTGTGTTCATGACGACTTTACTAAACATTTACAGTTTTTAAAAAAAACACAGAAATTTGAACCTGCAATCAATGATTATAATGGTCGACAATTTAGAAGGCAAAAGAAAGTAACGAGCACTTCGCTCACAACTGCTATACATATGCTCTGGCACATGGTTAAAATTATCACTTTGGGTCACACTCACATTGGTTATAATATGTTGCATTCATGGTATATTACATTCATAGTGTTGGTTATATTTGATGGACAATAGTTATGTTTATGCAATTGTTCGAAGTTAATTTAGTCCTTGCAAACAAGGGACTTGTTACAATTTAAAATCGAGCAAATAGTATTGTCATGTTGTTATTAAACTATGGTAAAAGAGGGTTTTTGTTTCAATATGGAAGTTACATGTTTGATTCGTATGGTTAATTAATGCGCTTAATGGAATTTGGATGTATTACACCCTAGCTATCGTTGATAGAAATTAATGAGTGGGTGGAGAAGCGAGGTGCATTTATTGCACGTCGTTGTTACCCACCTCGAGCTCGTCACCCTCACCTTGTCGCACATTTGGTTGCTCTAGTTAGTTTACCTCTGTTTCACTCGGGAGTTGGAGAATAGTGACAGTCTTTGGTCTTTTTTGATTCTTTCCTCATAGGTATGGTGACTCTCGCCCTTCCATTCATCATTCTAGCCTCGCTATGGATAGAATCTTTGTGTTGGATCTTAGAATTCATATGCAGAGTGCTTTCTTTCTGAAAGATATGGTGGTTGGATGTGTATTATGTCTGTGCAAATGATGTCGGTTGGTGTTTCGAATATTGAAACTTGGAATTTGTTTTAAATTCCCCTTCATGTTGAAAGTATCTGGTCATGGTTGCGTCGGGGTGAATGACTGATTATTATTGCTCTTGGTTGTTCATAGAGTTATAGCAATTTTTGTTTGCTATCACCCACGTCTTGAGATAGAATTCTGGAGGGTTTTTTATGGTAAGAAAATGATACAGTCGGGTTCTGGGTTCTCTTTCTAGTTATTGTTACTTCTTGCTCTACTCATGAGAATTTGTTTCCCTGTTTAATTTCCATTTCACGGTTTGAATGAAGGAAGAGTAGGGTTTTACCTCGCGGCCACCTTGGATGACTATGTCAAACTTTGTTGGAGATTTTTTTTTCATGTTATAAACACCATTTGTGAAGTTGTTGCACTCAAATGTTGTTCAGGCCATGTTCTCCCTTATCGTGGTCATTGAGAGCTTCAACTTGGATTGTGAATTGGTTATGTGTTAACCTGACAGTGCAAATATTTGTTACTTGCATATTTTCTTGGTCCATGGGTTCATTACCTACAGGAATGTTGGTCATTGGATAGTGAATAAAAGGAAAGAATGTCAGGGTTTCAAACCCAGCCTATCACATAGAAAATACTGGAGGTAGTTACCAACCTTGTATGTTGAGTATTGGTTGGACTATGTTACACTCCATTGTGCATTGGATGTGGTCTATTTAAATTAATGGAATATTTTATGTTGATAGGTTATCATATGAAAAGAGTTCTACGAATAAAAGAAATTAATTATACAGGGAAAAGAAATTTATTACAATTGTTTTGGCTCGGTGATGTTTGGAGTCATTTGATTTTTGAAAAGGGAAAATTGATCAGCTAATCGAATAAAGGGTCTGGAACCTAGTCCAATGTGTAGCAATTGAATTGGTTCATTGTTAAGTTTGATGGCATGTTCTTCTTTTCGGCCTCCTCATGTCTGTTCTAAGTGCTTTGTGTTAATCGTTGATAGTTGGAATTATGAACAGTCTGTCTATAAATTGTATTGTTGTTCGATCAAACATGTGTGAAGAAAAGATATGAATTAATTGGCTAAGTTTAACAGTTATGGAGCTTTGCTTTAGATTTAATATGGAGGTTACTGTGTTTTTAATTTTGATATTGCCTACAGTTTAAAATGTTTTTGGTAATTAAGGGTATGTTATTTTATTTAATGGAACAGTGTCCATTTCATTTCCCCTCCATTATACCATTTTTCACTCCTTACAAGCCCACCATCTTCCCAAAATAATTGTAATCCTCTGTTATGTTATTGTAAATGACATTTCAAGAGAAATAATAAAAGAAGAAGGAAGTGATTGGTGTTTAAATTGGAAATGGAAGTATTATCTTGATGTTGCTTGAACAATATAGCTTGGTGGTCTCGTCCATGCTACCACTTATCGTTCATTACCAACCCTTCATCTTCCCAAAAACCATATCATTCCCTGTTCAATAGCAATTAATTATTGATTTGAGTATTATGATGAATGGATTGATTGTATGCACTTATGTTGAGGATGATAGAGCCAACCTTTATTTTATTTAGGTAGGGTTGATGCATGGATTGACAAGAGTTTTTAGAACTAATTGGAACATTGCTTCAGGATGAGCTTTTTCAATAGAGGCACTAATGGCAGAGGTAACAGATGCAGGGGAAATTGATAAAGGGGTCATAGAAGACCTCGATTCTCCATACATTTCGATGTTGACCAACGGGAATTGAACCATCTTTTCCAAGTTGGTTTCTTCAACCTAGTAGGCCAAGGAATCCTCTAGCCCTGACCAAAAAGACCTCCCTTCCAAGCACATCAAAATATCCCTGGTGTCTAAGTCCCTCCTCATGTGTCAATGCGACCAAAACCACCTGTCAACGATGGTTGGAAAGAGATTGTCCACAAGCCTTTTGTTCACCACCACGGTTGGCCCACTGCATCATTTCCATTACCCCCTCCACCACCAAAAAATCAATTTGTCCAGTTTGATCATGTTATCTCACCCATGCAGTCATCACATGCCAGTAAAAGATTAAAAACAGATGTCCCCAAGCCTATGCAGGACAAGGGAGAAGGGATAGCCAATCACTCCATCTCATCCAAATAATTTTCCAAATCAGTCTCCTCTCGCCTTCATCTTAAGGATGATTGTTCTCATGTTATTATTGCAGTTCAGCCTCAAGGCTCTAACCAGTCAAAGGATGCCACATAAAAATCAAAAGGGGACATCAGTGAGAAGAGGCCTAATGCCTCTCATAGTAAATATGGATTTTGATAATGATTAATGTTGTTTCATATGATGAAGACAGTATTTTTACATTGGTAAAGTTTTGGACAACAAGCTTATTTTTAGACATCATTTTTGGGACAGCATGGATATAATACCATTTTGGATATGATCAGATTAAATAGGGCTGATATTTAAAATATTTGGTCATAATTTTGAAAATTGGAGTTACAAGGGGGATTTATTTGAAATCTAATGATTGATTTTTATATTTCATGTCTTGATTATTATTAAAGGAAAAAATTGGGAGTCACAAGGGGTCTCACCTATTTAGTTATTATTTAAGACCCTTTTTATATAGTATTATTATTTATTTGTCTCAAATTAATTAGTTAATTTAATTTGACTTAACTAAAGAAAGGTAGTTGAACTACCCTAACTTATTGAGGAGGAATAAAGCTCAATGAGATGAAGAGACAAGAGGAGAGAATAGAAGGAGAACTACAGCCATAAGGTTTGTTGATATACTAGTGAGATACTTTCAACCTTCATTCATTATTTGTTTATTATAAATCTTAATCCTCTTTATGACAGTAGGGTCTTATTGAAGGCAGTAGGATTCAAAAACTGAATCGCATATTTCAGCAACTTGTTTTAAAGGTGTAAGATTTATCTTTGACAATCTGTGTATTTTTGTTTGTGCGTGAATTGAGTTTCATGACTGATAAAGAATATCTTGCAGAGTCAAGTGACATCATTTTATAGCAATTTGATCCAGATATTTAGCTTTGGTTTTCTTCTTGATTGTCAAAGTATTTTTGTATGGTGCCCATCGAAGGCTTCTAAATTTTATTTTGGTCCCTACCCTCAGAGGGGTTTGTAAAGAGAACTGATTTTTGTATCTCATAATGAAATAAATGAAAAATCAGATTATTGTTTCAGTCTCACACATGTGTTTTAATAATCTGGTTCATTCTTTTGCTTTGATCTCCATGTATACATTAGTATAATTTCTTTACACATTCATGTAACTTTGTTCAATTTTACTTATTTTTCATTGATATATATATAACACATAAAACCAGCCTTGGTCCTTTGTAATTAATACTTGTGGATTAAGTGATTGTTTTTTAGGCTATAAACCCCGGGTGACATTCCCAGCTATCTTGTCTTAGCCAAACAATATCTGAAAATGCTTGAGTGAGGTTTTCCATACATTTTCCTCAACACTGCGGAACTATGACCCTAGGAACTATGACCCTAGGAACTATGACCTATGAAACTATGTCCTAGGACCTATGACCTATGGAACTATGACCTGTGGAACTATGACCTATGGAACTATGACCAGTGGAACTATGAATCTAGGAAATATGACCTATTGAACTATGGTCGGTGGAACTGTGACCCTTGGAACTACGACCTATGGAACTATGACCTATGAAATTATGACCCTAGGAACTATGACATGTGGAACTATGACATGTGGAACTATGGCCTATGGAACTATGACCCTAGGAACTATGACCTATGTAACTATGACCCAAGGAACTATGACCTATGTAACTATGACCCAAGGAACTATGACCTATGTAACTATGACCTATGAAACTATGACCTAGGAACTATGACCGATGGAACTATGACCTGTGGAACTATGACCGGTGGAACTGTGACCTAGGAACTATGAATAGTGGAACTATGACCTGTGGAACTATGACCCTAGGAACTATGAGCTAGGACCTATGACCTATGGAACTATGACCCCAGAAACTATGACCCTAGGAACTATGACCTATGGAACTATGACCAGTGGAACTGTGACCCTTGGAACTATGACCTATGGAACTATGACCTATGAAACTATGACCCTAGGAACTATGACCTATGGAACTATGACCTGTGGAACTATGACCTATGAAACAATGACCTGGGAACTATGATCGGTGGAACTATGACCTATGGAACTATGATCGGTGGAACTATGACCTATGAACCTATAACCTATGACCATTGGAACTATAACCCTAGGGAACTATTGTTACATAGTTTTAATTTTTAGGTGTATCTAAAAATAAAAATAAAAATATTTTCTTGCTTATTCTTATTTTTTGTTTTTCTTCATTAAAAAGTATTTTGTAGCATTTTAGGATAAAAGTGTTACTTTCTATCTTGTATATAGATTTTGTCAATTTGTTTTAAATATCATAGTTGTAAATATCAATTTTAAAGGTTTGAAACAATACTTTGTTAATATGTTTTTCATTCAAGAGTTTTAAAATTTATTTTAAAAAAAAGTTATTCAAATAACTCAAGAAATTCCTTTATGTTTGTGCCTTAGACTTATGCTTTATCGGAGTTGCGGATCATCGAGACCTTTGTTCCTCTTTTAAATATGTTTCCTTCGCAGGTCTGTTGGACCTCGAGTCTGCAAGCCCACAACAGGGTTCCATATTAAAAGTTCCCTTGCGGGGTTTCAAGGAAGCCAAGATTTTGTTCTGCATAGACAATCAAAACTCCTGAAACTCTGAAAGGTGAAAAAAGCTTAACATGCAAATGTTAAAGCCACGTATTAATTGACCTATCATCCAGCATGTCGGCTGACATGTCACTTGCCACTTGTTTCCACATGGTGACACGTGTCACCTATTTTTAGTACTTTTGGGCCCCTGAAAAGTGCATTTATGTTTAACATGTGTCATCTCATGATTTGCCACGTCATCTATATAATGTCATTTTTCCACATCATCTTGCAGGTTGCGAAGGTTTTATCCTCTAAGGAGAACTTTTATGTCATATAAGACTCCATAGTCCCGCAGGTCGGTAGCTTGTTGAGCGCTCAACACACCCTAAAAGCTTTTGAAAAATTTTCTCTTTTGGGTACCACTTGTTTTCTTGTTTCTTCTTTCTGAAATAAATCTGTTGTGTAGGGGTCGTCAAGTTTTGTTTCCATGGACCTGTTGAATTGAAATTTTTTCTCTTAAAACGAACTTGGCATTTTAACTAATAATTCACAGCTAAAATTGTGACCCACGCACTTATTTTCGGCATCGGCAAAATCCCAGCAGTAAAATGCCCACGTAGAAACGATAATCATTGATCGTCGATGTATCCCATCGTCGTCAGTGAAATATGAGAGGGAAAAACATTGACATGGGCCATAACGAACGTCCGATAACCTATTACTGATGCATTTTTCAGGGTCGGTGAAATCCCAAAGATTTGAATTGTGGAAATTTTCGCGTTGATACATCGGCGATCACCGATCACCGATGCATGTTCGGCATCGGCAAGTTTCGAGGGGGGTAATTTGGGAACACTTGTTTAAACATTTCGTTGATCCTTGATACTTCTTCGGCATTGGCGAGGTAGGACATGTTTGTCAAAGTGCATATCTAATGAAAATCCCTGATTCCTAATAAACTCTTAGGCGAAGGGGCCAGATTCAAACGCCACATGTCTTTGTCGCGTAGGCATTTCGTATGGCCTAGTTTCATCCTGAGTCACCTTAGAGTTCACCGTGTCCTAGTCGCACTTCTAGGTCAGCTTTTCCACATCAGCGATGTACGACCAGATGGATTGGCATCAGATCTTTTTCCAAGAGATATCAACGAACATTGTCTAAGAAAAACGTCGACCCCCAATCCACTCGTTTAAATTAGTAGAATGATGGGATGCCTTCAGCACAAAATAAGATCAGATTATGTCATTTAATAGGCCAATTAATGTTTCTCTCTGCATACATTGTTTCCCCATGCATTGATCGAATAACAGGAATTTTAAATTTCGATGAACCACAACGTAGCTCGCTCCTACGCCGCCAGCTTATGACCACATTTAATCCCAAGCATAATGCGGATCTTGGTGATGGATTGTGTAAAACCGCATTTACGCCCCAAATTGAAGAATTGATGCGACAAGGTAAGTATTCTCTTTGTTTAAATTACTAAGACAGTTTCGAACCCCAACATTTTGCACACAAATTTTATCATTCTCAAAGCAGTCAAAGGAGAGAAAAGAGCGTCTCAAGAGTTGCACTTGATTCTCGTAATTTGAAAACCAAGTTAAGATAGTGTGAAGAAGAGGTATATATTGATTTTCTCATTTCGACGGACGCATTTTATTTATATATCAGTATCCTCTCTACAAGACAGTGGCTAACTCTGCTCTCTCCACAAGGAAAATGCCTCTAAGGAAGCCAACGACCAGACGCTCGCCAAGGGCACCAAAGTTGAAGGAAGCATAGGTTGGTGAAGGATATTCTCCTAACACTGCAAGGCAGTTGGAGTTTGTTTCTAAAGCGAAGTTGGTCATCAGAATGTCTACTAAGAAGGAATTTTCCCAACCCCCTGTATTTAGCGACATAGAGGCAAGCACTGGGTCAAATATAATTCTCCCGCAGTGGGGAGATTTTCTTAACAGGATTGATGGGAAGATTACTCGAAATATATTCCCCACAGTGACTTGGATGTAAGGACGCTCGACGACCAGGTTTTTTGAACATTCGGTGGTCATTCCTACATATGGTAGCATGTCGAACCCCAGTCTTTCCCTATATTGAAACCCTAGGGTGGATAATCAACCATACAAACGCAATGAAGTGCCTAGTCAATGATGAGAAAGGAGGATGCATCGATGTTTTTCTCCCGACGAAGGTCCAGACATACTACAAGCTCAGGGACCTAGAGGAGCGGTTAAACACAGATTTCATAGTAAAATTCTATGTGTTCCATGACACCATTAGATTGATGGCCTTCTAGTGGAAGGAAGACAAAAAAATTCATGAATCAGAGGAATGGCTAATACGGGACAGCAAACCTAAGGGAGCCATACATCTATATAATGGATTTAATCTGCCAATTGTATGGGGAGAGGGATTGCGCTAAGTTTTTGGAGGCATGGATGCCCCTGGCATAGATTGTGGCCATCTCTGGGAGTAGCTTCAACTGGGGAGAAACCATTTCTAAACAATTGAGCACCAACTATTGCAGGCCCAGACACCAAAGGATGGAGAAGCACCTACTTTTCACATGGCATCATACCTGCTAGACGTAATATGTGCAAGGAACATCTTCACAAGCATGAATCTGAGTTGGCATGTCATCGAGATACCTGTACATGTCTACTTCGGAATTCTGTGGGAAAACAGGTACAAAAAATCCTATGCTCTCATCTACGATGAATTTATAGCTTGGGTTTATCTTATTATTTTTAAGAAATAATGCCCAAGACTTTCAGCAGTGTCCAAGAAAATGACCTCAAAGGTAGGCCATTGGTACCTAGAAGAAACCAGTACTTATATCAGGGTGTTTGGGGCTCATACCGACGCACTTCATCTACTCCTCGCTCACGTCTCATACTGGCTCGTCATGGGAGAAATATGTTACCAAACCATCCTGCAAGGATATAATGCCACTCTGGTTAAAGACAAGAAGCAATCGTTCATACCCTATGGTTTCCATATAAGGTTTTACATGGTGAAGAATACTACACAAGCTAAACAAGAGGGTTTGAGCCAGCTGGAATACAGATTCCCAACAGGCCGATTTCGCAAACATGACCCTAGAGGCCTAGTACTTCAGCATGCGTCACAATTCTCCTCCTACTGGCCATATGCACATGATAAGTTTGAAGACGAGATATTTACAGAATGTGCTCAGGACTAGGAGGAGGTGCTACAGAGAAAAGCCAACACAAATATGACTAGGTTTAAAGGTATGAGTATGGATGAGCAAGTCGAAACGATAAAACAAATGGCTCAAGAATTCCTTAGGGTTAGGGAAGAGAACAGAGCAGTAGAAGCCACAGAGGCACATACGAGGGGGATGTTTTTGTTATAAGAATCTCAAGGAGTCATCTAGAGGTTAGAAAACGATCCCCAACTATTAGAACCTATAAAGATCACCTCGGCCAACCCAATCAACATCGGAGAGGAGATAAATGGCTCAGAATCAACCCCACTGGAGGAAACCGCCGATCCAAAAAACCCTATAGTTTTGTCACCACAGGCCAGATCACCGGTGACTATTCCATTATAGTAGGAGATTCCAAGAACACCAGATGAAATGGGTGTGCCTAACATCCTCTTTGATATAATTACCATCTATGGTGATGAAGAGATATTGGAGGTCTTGCTTATAACTCCAATACCAATCATAGAGGAGAAAGAACCAAGAGGAACATTTGCACCAACCCCCGATGCTTTGATTCTAAACCCTCGGCAGGGCGACCATGAGGTCGAGAGTATCCTAAACACTAAATTTCTTGACCTATCGGGGACCCCAAAAGACAACTCCAAGGATGAGCTAGGCTCTGGTGAACAAGAAGAGGAATTGCAGCAGCGGGAGATCGGAACCTCAAAAGTCGATCACCAAGTTAATGTTTAGCTTGTAACTTTCTCTCCATTTAATTCCCATACTCCACCAGTCGACGAACACCGATAGGAGGTCAGTCATTAGAAGATATAGAATTTTCCCCTTTCAAAGAAGTACAGAAGCCAATCCTAGAACAAATATATACGGTAGGAAGCCTCGGCAACACTCTGACCTGGGGAGACCAACAGATCCATGAGCCCATGGATGAGTTCATCGATATACAGGTGATTGCTTAAGACAGAAAGAGGAAATCCATAATGAGGAGGACAACCAAGAAAATGAGGCTCACACTTCTCATAACCACAAAATAAAAGTTGCTCATCAGAGAAAATGTGAAGACAACTGAGCTAATCGAAGCAGCGATGGCTATAATTGATGCCACGTTGGATCGAGTGAAATGGGATGAAAAGGAACTAGCCACCGCAAAGAAGGAGCTAGACCATCTGTGCCATCTAGCAAAATATTACCAGGACTCAACACAAGCAACACTTTTCCTGAAGAGTGAATTCTGAGAAGCATATGAACAATTCACGAGCGAAAGACATCTCTTCGCTGGATGTGTAGCCAATTTTCAAGAAGACACTCTCATGGCACTGGAAACCTATAAAGACATGGAGAGATGGTATGAAAAGGCATACCAGGTTGTAGAACGAATCGATTATATTAGTGTAGTACAGAAGGGCCAAGACATGGAGGATCATGGCATCTGAGTGTTGATGGATACCAACATCTCTCGAATCAGGAAGGCAGTCAAATACTGGGTAAGTATGGCCCAATAATCTCAATGAAAGAGATAGGAAAGGTGGGCCGAGTGCGAGAAAAGCTGGGAGAAGATCAATCGGGAGATGAAAGACATTGCCCTTCCAAAGTTTGGCTCACTTGAAGACTTTGTTGACTTGCATGACATAGTCAAATGACATGTAGAACATGACTCGGCATGGGAAGTGGAGATCGCGTCGGTGGCGAGTGTGACACCTGGTCAGGTAAAGAAGTTTATGGAACACTTGATCAAGGCTCACACAGTACTGCAATGTTTAAGTGCAAAGATGATCATATATAGAGAACAAGCAATAGAGATAAAGGAAACCATTTCAGCCCCGATGGACCAGCACAGAGTCCGGTATGCTAACACATGTGAGGATCTCTTCATCAAGTGGTCAGAGTACAAGAAGAATCATCCACTCTAGTAGAACCACTAGACGATCTCAAGAGAACAAAGAGATCAAGTGCCACATGTCATTCTATTTTTTTACTAAACACAAACTTTTAGTAGCTATTTTAATTTAGTGATTCTTTATAAATAGGGAGATCGACCTTTTGGGAAGGGTCGATGGTTTTGGGAAAGACCCTATTTTTTGAGAATTGTAAAGAATTATTTCTAAGCAACTTTAATTAAGAAGTTTTGTTTAGAACCAGAGACAAATTTTATTTTCATCAAAAGCGTTATGTGATTGGATTGAGGAGGAACTACTTCATTCTTTGAATTCAGCAATTGATGTTGTAACGAGTAAGAGTCTTTGAATCTATTGATAAGTTATCTTTTTCAATACTTTAACAGTTCTTTTGTTCTAAATGATGAAAAGTGAATCGTTGTGTTAATATGCGATTGATGGTAGAGCTAAGGAAACTATTTTTCTTGCACTTATTTTATTGCATGCGTATTTTCTTTCCATAATTGTATCTCAATCAATGTTGAAATACCAGCAAGTTAATGTATTATTACTAGACTTGTAATAGGTGTGAATAACATTGTCTGTACACTAGGGCACGAGGGTTATCCCAACCTCAATATTTTTGAGTAGTTAATCATTCCCTCTATCAATTGGTTTATACCATCGCCCCCTTACTTTATCAAAATCATCTAATAATAGAAAATACAAAAAGAGAAACGTTTAACCTGAAGGAGGAACTTTCACAGAAAGATATCATGGCAATCACTAAGTAAAGCCCATCGGTAAATTAGCCAGATCGAAAGATCTGGAGAAAAATTCCACCCATCAAACGTTGCAAAGTCTAATTGGGCCTCTAAGGCGGGTTTGGTTCCTACTATTGAGTCAAAGGATCTCGGACCCCTCAACAGAATTGGCGCTAGAAGGAGGGCCTGAACGAATGAATGGCTAACGATATTTCTAATAATATATTCCGCATAGCCTGCAGATTCAAAACATCCCACAAGCATGGCTAGTCATTCTCAGGACAACCCACGTACAGAGAGTACTCCCGAAACAAGTAACTCACCTCAGAACGAGGAAGTAGAACACTTACTCCCTGAAATACCTTATTCTCTCCCCCATGAGGAGTTGAACCAGTTCAAAATAATCACAAGAGCTTATGCCTGACAAATTGGATCGTTACCCTTAGATCTGTTACTTCCTCGTAGAAAACAAGTAAGCAAAACAGTTTTTAACACCCTTGACCATGTTTTTCTTCACACAGTAGAATATCTGATAGATTTTTCCCTCACTGAGATCGAACAACCCCTTAATTTGATCCCCGAAACACCAGTTGGTAACTACTCTGAACCTAACAATTTTGAATCTGACGAGGAAGGGTCTAACTCGGATCGCTCAGCTTCGGAATCAGACAACATGGAGGATAATAACAATAACAATGAAGAAAGGGGAAATCAACCTCAAAATAAACAACAATGGTTGGCCAGAGATGCTCTGGAAATCCCATGATGGGTACATAACCTTCCCCGACATCCAGAAAAATTACTTCCCAAATTTGACCTTGAAACCTCTGGATTGCCTGAAGACCATATAAAAAAGTTCATACTAGCTATAATATTGATGAACGTACAACATGATGATGTAGTATGTAGGCTTTTTCCCTATACCTTTGAGAATTCAGCCTTAACTTGGTTTTTTAACTTGCTTGTTGGATCCATAACTAGTTGGACAAAGTTCCAAAAAGATTTCTTAGACAAATTTGCGGAAGAAACCACCACAAGATATTTGATGGCTGAAATGTCCATTGCCACCATGAGTTCAAAAGAGAAGGTTAAATATTTCAATCAATGGTTTACCACTATCCTGAACAAATTTCAACCTGAAGCTAAACCTACTCAGGAGTTGCAGATTGAGGTGTATGTTAATGCTCTCCCTGCTTCCATTTCCATGTTTTTGAAACGGGCTGCCAAACACACCCTAGCTGAAAATTTTGAGAAATCCAAAACGATTGAATTCCAAATGAAGGAATGCAAAGAGGGTCAGGTCTAACTAGTTAAGAAGGAAGCTCAACCTCCACCTAGGAGAGGACTTTTATTGACTAGACCCCCGGGAAAATAAACAGAACAAGGTCCTGAAAAAGGAGGAGGGGACATAGAATACCTACAACGGATGATAAAGAAACTTTCGAATGAAATCGTGGACATGAAAATAAGTGTCGAGGAAGGAAACCAAGGTCAAAGGCCTTATAAACCCTTTTTTAAAAGAAACTCGCCTTTCAAAGCAATTGAACCTCCCCCAGCCAACTTAAACATCAACCTGGGTAATGTAGCAACTGATTCTTTTTGTACGTACCATCAAGAGAAACATTTCGAAAGAGACTGTCCCTGATGGCTGCACGCTATGAATTTAATGGCCAATCGGTTCCTAGACGAAGTTTCTCTTACTGAACAACCAAGTGGCTCGTTAGTAAATATCGTCGATCAGGAAGAAGTTGAGTCGTCGGAAGAAACAACCATGTTGTTGTGGGATCCTAACTTGTTGATGCCCCTCGACGATGTATTTGAGGTCTAGGAACCACCCGCTGAGGTTTTGGCTGTACAAACGTGAAGTAAGGGTCAACCTGTCCAAAATGACCCCACCATTGTTCAATCCTCGAGAGGGAAACAAATAGTCGATCACTGAAACGCACCGTTTGTCTCCCAAATAAGTCCTATAAACATAGACACATTGGAAGAACCTAAGATGGACTACAACATAGTAGAAGACTTAAAGAATTTGAAGGCCAATGTGTCATTCATGGACATGTCTAAGATTCCACAACAAAAGGATATTATGTTACAGGCCTTAAAGTCAATAAAATCCCCTATAACGAGCATTGGCCTAGGTGAGGTCCCATCTCCCACAGATTTAAAGAATAAACCAAGTGTGAATGCTTGCTCTTTAGACAAAAGAGGAAAGCCTTTTGTCCCACCTTTCCTTTTAACGTTTGAAGTCTTCAACAGAAATCTATATAATTGCTTGGTTGATTCAGGGGCATCCACCAATGTCATGTCATTGTCAATATGCAAGAAATTGAACGCAACCCCTCTCAAAAGTGATAAACACATTATACAACTAGACAGGACTCGGGTAAAAGTTATTGTGGAACTTAAAGATGACATGATCATAATGGATACACACCCAAAATTTGTTCAAGTAATTTACATAATCGTAGTAGACATCTCAGAGGCTTATGGATTGCTACTTAGTCGAGATTGGTCCAAGAAATTCAATGGATACTTTAGTATGGACTGGGCTCAACTTTGGTTTCCATTAAAAGGACATACAAACATGATTAGGATCGATCGGGAAATATATCTCAAACATATTGTCACCGATTTAGAAGCTTTCAAAAAACCCTCATCGACAAATTTCCTCGTGCTAGGAAACTACTCCTGCGATTTTGATTTCGGCAATTTCGCCCCTCTCTCATCTGATGTACCTCTCACTCAAAACAATGAAATGAATTTTCAGGTGAATCTACTGGAAGCCACAGAAGAAAACATCTTCTGTCAAGAACCTCTATTGGGAACAACAGACAAGGGATACAAAGATGAGAAAATAACTAGGCCTGAAGAAGTTACTAAATTTTGCTCACAAGTTTGGACGTTGTATTTTGATGGGCCTAAATCACAAGAAGGGTTGGGAGCAGGATGTATTCTCATTGACCCAGAGGGGAAGTGGAATTTCTTACCCTGCAGACTATAATTTGAATGCACCAATAACACGGTTGAGTATGAAGCTCTAGTTCAGGGACTTAAGAAATCCATAGACTTAAACATTAAAGAACTGAAAGTTTTTGGGGAATCTGAAATTATTGTGAGGCAAGTGAAGAATACTATCCATTTCAATTCACCCCACTTGAGAAATTACCAACAAGAGGTGCATAGAATAATAGAACATTTTGAGGCCTTCAATATTACTGTTGTTCCCAAAACAAAGAATACTCTTGTTGATTCCCTAGTCACCGCAGTTTCAAGGTTATCCCCTTTAGAATATTAGGAAGCCTCTAGATTCACTGTGGAACTACTCTACAAACCATCAGTACCCAACAATATTTCTAATTGGAATGTTTTTGAAGGAGATGAACAGATTGTAGATTTTCTAACTAATCAAGAGAATTTTATAGATTTAGCTATTGATGATGAGGTATTCCAAGAGTAACTGGTAGAAATTGATTTCCAAGAACAAAAGAAGGGAACATATCACTCTTATAATAAACTAAGGTTTCACATGATACCGAAAGGGGTAGCCAATTTTGAGAACCTTTTTGACCTGAGGGAAAGATTTAAAGGGTCAAAGAATACAAAAACGGGGAGGGGGGTTTCATGTCCTATATATGAGACTATAAACCTAGGAACCTCGGAAAACCCTAAGAATGTAAATCTAGGTAAAACAGTGTCCAAAGAAGACCGGAAAGATTATCTCAAACTTTTTAGAGAATATCAAGATGTCTTTGCATGGTCCTACCGAGAATTGAAAACTTATGACACTCACATTATACAACACACAATCCCGTTAAGATCTGGAGTAAAACCCTTCCAACGAAATCTCACGAAGTACCATCCATCTCTGGAACCCCTGATGTATCAAGAGCTAAAGAAATTGTTAGATGATAAGATTATCTTTCAGGTTAGACACTCTCCCTAGGTAGCCAATTCGGTTCCTGTCAAGAAAAAGTCTAGGGAGATCCACCTATGTGTATATTTCAGAAACCTTAACAGAGCATCAGAAAGGGACAACTACCCAGTCCCACCCATGGAACAACTCTTGCACATTGTGTCTAGCTCTGAAATCTTTTCCCTTCTAGATGATTTCTCAGGTTATAACCAGGTCTTAGTTTCAGAGGAAGACCGATTGAAGACTATCTTCCGAACCAAGTGGGGAACTTTTGCTTATAAATGCATGCCCTTTGGGTTGATTAATGCAGGGGAAACCTTCCAAAGGGATATGGACGTAGATTTTCGGGGATTGATTAACAAGTGTGTAGTAGTATATTTGGACGACGTGACTATGTATTCAAAGAGCAGAGAATACCACATCCAACATCTAACCCAGATTTTTGAAAGGTGTAGGAAATATGGAATATCTTTAAACCCTAAGAAAAATATTTTTGGTGTAGAGGAAGGGAAACTACTAGGTCATATTATATCTCAAGCAGGAATTCGTATAGACCCTGAACGAATAAAGGAAATAGCTCAGCTTCTCTTGCCCCATAATAAAAAGGTTATGCAATCGTTCTTTGGGAAAATTAACTTTGTGAGGAAGTTCATGCCCGATTTCGCTGAAACTGTCAAACCCTTATAAAATATGATTCGCAAGGATGCAGAGCTTAAGTGGGATGACGAGTGAAAAGATGCCTTCAACAATATCAAGATTGCAATCTCTCAAGCTCTGGTGCTACGAAGTCTCGACTTTAGAAAATATTTTTTCCTCTATACTTTCGCTTCTGACCAGTGTTTGGCTGCAGTATTGACCCAGAAAGATGATGACAACAATGAGGCACACGTATCATTTATGATCACTAATATCCAAGGAGCCGAACTGAACTACCCTGCTATGGACAGACAAGCTTATGTGGTATACAAAGAAATAAAACATTTCATATTTTACATACTAAAAAATTACACCAAAGTCATCGTGCCTCATCTCGCGGCCTAATCCCTGTTCACTCAACAGGAGATGGGAGAGAGAAGGGGAAATTGGATGGAAATGATCCAAGAACTTGATCTCGATATAAAACCTGCCAAATTAATTAAGGGACAAGGATTGTGTAAACTGGTCACAGAAGCCCAAGATATAGTAAATGAAGACCCCGGGTGGGACAATGAATTAGCATTATGGTGCAGTGAATCTTTATACATTCTTCCAGGGAAATAATCTTGGTATGGAAAATTGATTTACCTCCTACATCATGGGAGTTTCCCAGAAAACCTAAGCCCTAAGGAAACGAGAGCTCTCAGGCTAAAATCCGCGCAATATCGCCTTGTAAATTCAGTGCTTTTCCGCGTAAATTAAGATGGAGTACTCTTAAGATGTCTCGAACATGAAGATGCAGAAAAGGTTCTAAGGGAGCTCCATGATGGTTTTGCAGGTGGACACTTAGCAGGAGATAACACAACTCACAAAATATTAAGAGTCGGTTATTACTGGCCTGCTCTATTTAGGGACGCTCATACATACGCTAGAAACTGTAAATCTTGTCAAATGAGCATTGGTAGAGAAAATAGGGCAGTTGTCCCACTCCAACCAATGACCATATCCAGACCGTTCGAGCAATGGGGGTTAGACTTCATAGGGGAGATTACTCTGAATTCTTCAAAACAACATAAATATATATTGATTGTTACAGATTATTTCAAAAAATGGGCAGAGGCCATCCCTTTGACTCACGTGAATGAAAAGGTTGTAATCCAATTCATAGAACAAGCATTGATCACAAGGTTTGAGATCCCTTCCATTCTCATTTTTTACAATGTTGCCTACTTTTCTTCTACTCTATTAACAGAGTTTGCTCTGGACAAATCAATCATAATAAGATACTCTGCAAACTACTACCCACAAGGAAATGGGGTAGTATAATCAACTAATAAAAACCTATTGAGGATCTTGAAGAAAATAGTCACAGACAATCAGAGGAATTGGCATAGATTGCTTCATAATTCCTTATGGGCAGATAGAGTAACACCCAAGGAAGCTATAGGAAACTCTCCATACTTTCTCGTATACAAACAAGAAGCCATTCTCCCAAATGGGTTATATCTTCCATCACTTCAGCTTGTTCATGCTTCAAGAGGAAAACCCTCATCATTTATTCAACAAAGAATTGATACCCTCCTCATGCTTGAAAAGGAAAGGGAGAAAGTAAAATCTAAAGTTTATCTCTCATCACCAGATAGTTAAAAGATGTTTTGACAAGCATAAGGCCAAAGAGAACAGTTTTGAAGTAGAAGACTTAGTCCTGAAATGGGATAGAGCAAATGAACCTAAGGGAAAACATTCGAAGTTTCAAAATCTATGGCTCGGACCTTTCTAGGTATCCGATAAAATTGGGGTAGGAACGTATCGGTTTCAAAATCTAACGGGGGGACCTGACACCCTCCCAGTGAATGGCCAAGCCCTAAAACAATAATTCTTTCAAAAAAAAAATGAATTTTTCATGTTTCTTTTAGAATATATCCTAATTAGGATAAATTTGTAGGTTTAGGGTAGATTGATTGCAAATTCCTCTTTATATTTGTCTTTTCTTTTGCTTGGTATTTTCCTGTAATTAAGTTGTGTTCCATAAAGCAGTGGTCGACTTTAATAAATATGGTGTAGCAAACTCAGCTCCTAACTTACGCTTACGTGCAACATAAGAAACGTTGGGCAAATACAAATTTCTTAAAGGAGATTATATATTGTCTTTGAAAAACAAACAACCTTGGTAAGTGATGAAATATCCGCCTAGTGGTATAGTAAATCCCAAAGGGAAAGACGGATATTTGGAAAGGATCACATGTACCTCTAGACAGATCTAGGAAGAATTTCACCTTAACAATTTCACCTTTTAGATAACATACGTCCTCCTCTCCAACTCACTCGTGGAATTTCTTCCAGAAGTAAATCAATTATATTAAAATGAGTGCAAAGTCAGAGAGGGTATGCAGATAACTTTTTCGGGGTTATGGACGCTCGCTGGTAACGGAGCAAGGTCTGTGATGTCAGGGTGACTCTTCCATGGCTATGGACGCTCGCTGGTAGCAAAGAAACACCATAGAAAGGGAATAATGATAACTAAAATGACCTCGTGCCATTGAATGCCTTACCCGATTATCGTCAAAGAGGGACGTGGGTCATGGTCAAGAGGAACAAAGGTGGGAAAAGGGCAAAACTCCATAGGCGGATCCTGATTCACAAACCCGGGAAGTTGTACACACATAGATAGGAAATACTCTAATAGAAGCAAAGCCAGTTAGTTTCTCAACCATCTTCTTCACAAGCTAAGCCCGAAGGAAGGAGCAAAGATTTTGTTTTCGCCCAGAGAATTGCCATTTGTTGAGCGCTCAACACACCCTAAAATCTTTTGAGATTTTTTCTCTTTTGGGTACCACTTGTTTTCTTGTTTCTTCTTTCTGAATTGAGTCAATTGTGTAGGGGTCATTAAGTTTTTTTTCCATGGACCTGTTGAATTGAAAATTTTTCTCTAAAAAGGAACTTTTCATTTTAACTAAGAATTCATAGCTAAAATTGTGACCCGCGCACTTATTTTCGGCATCGGCGAAACTCGAGTAGTAAAATGCCCACATAGCAACAATAATCATCGGTCGTCGATGTATCCCATCGGTGTCGGTGAAATATGAGACGGAAAAACATTTACATAGGCCATAACAAACCTTCGATAACCGATTACTGTTGCATTTTTCGGGTTCGGTGAAATCCCAAAGATTTAAATTGTGGAAATTTTTGCGTTGACACATCGTCGATCACCGATGCATGTTCGGCATCGGCAAGTTTCGAGGGGGGTAATTCAGAAACACTTGTTTAAACATATCGTTGATCGTCGATCCTCGATACTTCTTCGGCATCGGTGGGGTAGGACATGTTTGTCAAAGTGCATATCTAACAAAAATCCTCGATTCCGAGTAAACTCTTAGGCGAAGGGGGCAGATTCAAACGCCACGTGTCTTTTCCGCGTAGGCATTTCGTACGACCTAGTTTCATCCCGAGTCACCTTAGATTTCCCCATGTCCTACTCGCACTTCTAGGTCATCTTTTCCACATAAGCGATGTACGACCAGATGGATCGGCATCAGAACTTTTTCCAAGACATATCAACGAACATTGTCTAAGAAAAATGTCGACCCCTAATACACTCATTTAAATTAGCAGAATGATGCGACGTCTTTAGCATAAAATAATATCGGATTATGTCATTTAATAGGACAATTAATGTTTCACTCTACATACATTGTTGCCCCCCTACGCCACCCAAATAACGGGAATTTGAAATTGTCGATGAACAACAACGTAGCCCGCTCTTGCGTCGCCAGCCTACGGTCACATTTAATCCTGAGCATAATGCGGATCTTGGCGATGGATTGTGTAAAACTGCATTTGCGCTCTGAATTGAAGAACTGATGCGATAAGGTAAGTATTCTTTGTGCTTAATTTACTAAGATGGTTTCGAACCCCAACATTCTGCACACAAATTTTCTTATTCTCAGATCAGTGAAAGGAGCGAAAAGAGCGTCTCAAGAGTTGCACTCGATTCTCAGAATTTTAAAACCAAGTTAAGCTAGTGTGAAGAAGAGGTATGTATTGATTTTATCATTCAGACAGTCGCATTTTATTTATATATCAGTATCCTCTCTGCAAGATGGTGGCTAACTTTTCTCTCTTTGCAGGAAAATTCCTCAAAGGAAGCCAACAACCAGACACTCGCCAAAGGCAGCAAAGTTTAAGAAAGCAGAGGTCGGTGAAGGATCTTCTCCCGGCACTGAGAGGCAGTTGGAATTTGTTTCTAAAGCGGAGCCGATCATTAGAATGTCTACTAAGAAGGCATTTTCTCAGCCCCCTGCATTTGGTGACATAAAGGCAAGGACTGGGTCAAAGATAATGCTCCCGCAGTGGGGATATTTGTTCAACAGGATTTACCATAAAGATTACCCAAAATTTATGCAACGACCCAAATGTAAGGACACTCGACGACCGAGTTTTTCCGAACATCCGATGGTCATGCCTGCATATTGTATCCTGTCGAACCACGGTCTTTCCCTGTATTGAGACCCTGGGTGGATAATCGACCATACAGATGCAATGAAGTGCCTGGTCAATGATGAGAATGGCAGATGCGTCAGTGTTTTTCTCCGGATGGAGGTCCAAAAATACTACAGGCTCAGGGACTCGGAGGAGCAGTTAAACACAGATTTTGTAGTGAAATTCTATGAGTTCCATAACACCAAAAAATTGATGGCCTCCTGGTGGAAGGAAGACAAAAAATTCACGAACCGGAGCAATGGCTGGTACGAGACAACAAACCTAAGGGACCCATACATCTATTTAATGGCTCTAATCTGCCGATTGTATGGGGAGAGGGATTGCACTAATTTTTCGGAGGCATGGATGCCCCTGGCATACACTGTGGCCATATTTGGGAGTAGCTTCAACTGGGGAGAAATCATTTCTAAACAATTGAGCACCAACCTATTGCAGGCCCAGACACCAAAGGATAGAGAAGCGCATGCTTTTCACATCACATCGTACCTGTTAGATGTAATTTGCACAAGGATAGTCTTCGCAGGCATGAATCTAAGTTGGCATGTCATCGAGCTACCTGTACATGTCTAATTCAGCATTTTGTGGGAAAACAGGTACAAAAAATCCTATGCTCTCATCTGAGATGAATTTATAGCTCAGGTTTATTTTATTATTTTTAACAAAGAATGCCTAAGTCTTTCGGAAGCATCCAAGAAAATGATCTCAAAGGTAGGCCTTTGGTACCTATAAGAAAACAGTACTTATATCAGGGTGTTTGGGGCTACCGACGCACCACATCTACTCCTCTCTCACGTCCCAGACCGGCTCGTCGTCGTAGAAATCTATTACCAAGCCATCCTACAGGGCTATAATGCCACTCTGGTTAAAGACAAGAAGCGAGCGTTCATACCCTATGGTTTCCATATAGGGTTTTACATGGTGAAGGATACTACACAAGATAAACAAGAGGGTTTGAGCCAACTAGAATATAGATTCCCAATGAGTTGATTCTGCAAACATGACCCTAGAGGCCTAGTACTTCAACATGTGTCACAAGTCTCCTCCTGCTGGACATACGCACATGATAAGTTTGAAGACGATATCTTTATAGAATGTGCTCAGGACTGGGAGGAGGTGCTACAGAGAAAATCCAACCCAAATATGACTAGGTTTAAAGCTATGAGTATGGATTAGAAAGTTGAAACGATATAATAAACGACTCAAGAAGCCCTCAAGGTTAGGGAAGAGAATGGAGAAGTAGAATCCACAGAGGCAGATAGGAGGGGGATGTTGTTGTTAGAAGAAGCCCAAAGAGTCATCCAGAGGTTAGAAAACGATGCCCAATTGTTAGAACCTATAAGGATCACCCCAGTCGACCCAATCAACATCAGAGAGGAGATAAATGGCTCATAATCAACCCCACTAGAGGAAACCGTCGATCCAAAAAACCCTAGAATTATGTCACCACAGGCCATATCATCGGTGACTATTCCAACCCAGCAGAAGATTCAAAAGAACACCAGGTGAAACAGGTGTGCATAACATCCTGTTTGATCTGATTACCATCTATGACGATGAAGAGAGCTCGTAGGTATCACTTATGACTCCAGTACCAATAATAGAGGAGAAATAACCAGAAGGAACATTTGCACCAACCCTCGATGCTTCGATTCTAAACCCTCGGCAGGGAAACCATGAGGTCGAGAGTATCCTAGACATCGAATTTCTCAACCTATCGAGGACCCTAAAAGACATCTCTAAGGATGAGTTAGGCTCTGGTGAACAAGAAGAGGAATTGCAAGAGCTAGAGATCGACACCTCAACAGTCGATCACTAAGCTAATGTTGAGCTTGTGACTGTCTCTCCATTTAAGTTTGATACTCCACTAGCTGACGAACACCAGCAGAAGGTCAAGTCATTAGAACATACAGAAGTTTCCCCTGTCAAAGAAGTACAAGAGCCATTCCTAGAACAAATATATACGGAAGGAAGCCTGGGAAACAGTTTGACCTAGGGAGACCAATTGGTCCCTGAGTCTGTGGATGAGGTCGTCGATATACAGGTGATTTCTTACGACAGAAAGAGGAAATCCATAATGAGGAGGACAACCAAGAAAAGTAGGCTCACGTTGGATAACACATGTCTCATCACCACAGAAGAAAAGTTGCTCAGCATAGAAAATGTGAAGACAATTGAGCTAATCGACGCAGCGATGGCTATAATTGATGCCACGCTGGATCTAGCGAAACAGGACAAAAAGGAGCTAATTGCCGCAAAGAACGAGTTGGACCATTTGTGTCATCTAGTGAAATATTATCAGGAATCAATGAAAGCAACATTTTTCTTGAAGAGTGAATTTCAAAAAGCATATGCACAATTCACGAGCGAAAGACATCTCTTCACTGCATGTGTAGTTGGTTTTCAAGAAGACACTCTAATGGCACTGGAAACCTATAAAGACGTGGAGAGATGATATGAAAAGGCATACCAGGCTGTAGAATGAATCGATTATATTAGTGCAGTACAGAAGGGCTGAGATACGGAGGAGCATGGCATCTGAGTGTTGATGGATAGCAACATCTCCCAAATCAGGAAGGCAGCTGAATATTGGGTAAGTATGGCCTAGGAACCTCAGCGAAAGATACGGGAAAGGTGGGCCGGGTGCGAGAAAAGATGGGAGAAGATCAATTGAGAGATGAAAGACATTGGCTTTCTAGATTTCGGCTCACCTGAAGACTTTGTTGATTTTCATGACATAGTCAAACGACATGCAGAACAAGACTCAGCATGGGAAGTGGAGATCACGCAGGTGGCAAGCATGACACCAGGTCAGGTAAAGAAGTTTATGGAACACCCGATCAAGGCTCGCACAGTACTGTAGTGTTTAAGTGCCAAGATGATCATATATAGAGAACAAGAAATAGAGATAAAGGAAACCATTTCAGCCCCGATGGACCAGCACAGATTATCGTATGCTAATGCATGCGAGGATCTCTTCGTCAAGTGGTCATAGTACGAGAAGAATCATCCAATCTAGTAGAACCACTAGACGATCTCAAGAGAACAAAGAGATCAAGTGCCACATGTCATTCTTTTGTTTTACTTAACACAAAATTTTAATAGCTATTTTAATTTAGTGATTCTTTATAAATAGGGAGATCAATTTGGGAAGGGTCGATGGTTTTGGGAAAGACCCTGTTTTTTGAGAATTGTAAAGAATTATTTCTAAGCAACTTTAATTAAAAAGTTTTGTTTAGAACCAGAGACAAATTTTATTTTCATCAAAAGTGTTATGTGATTGGATTGAGGAGGAACTACTTCATTCTTTGAATTCAGTAATTGATGTTGTAACAAGTAAGAGTCTTTGAATCTATTGATAAGTTATCTTTTTCAATACTTTAACAGTTCTTTTGTTCTAAATGATGAAAAGGTGAATCGTTGTGTTAATATGTGATTGATGGTAGAGCTAAGAAAACTATTTTTCTTGCACTTATCTTATTGCATACGTATTTTCTTTCCATAATTGTATATCAGTTAGTCTTGAAATACCATCAAGTTAACGTATTATTACTAGACTTGTAATAGGTGTGAATAACATTGTCTGCACGCTAGGGCACGAGGGTTATCCTAGGCTCAGCATTTTTGAGTAGTTAATACTTCCCTCTATCAATTGGTTTATTCCATCACCCCCTTACTTTATCAAACTCATCTAATAATAGAAAAGACAAAAAGAGAAACGTTTAACCTGAAGGAGGAACTTTCATAGAAAGATATCATGTCAATCACTAAGTAAAGCCCATCGGTAAATTGGTCAGATCGAAAGATTTGGAGAACCATTCCACCCATCAAACGCTGTAGAATCTAATTGGGCCTCTAAGGCAGGTTTGGTTCCTATTGTTGAGTCAAAGGATCTCGTACCCCTCAACACAACCCCGAAAGCTCGAAAAGCAGATAATTATGATTAATTAAGCACTAATCAGTATCAGTAAGACGTCAATTAAGAAAGGATTTAGAGCTATTTGTTGTATTTAAATAAAAGGATTATATATTCATTTTTGGCGTGTTTTCCTATCTGGTATTAATTCAGATGTATTTCTTATTTATGGGCCTCTAAAAAGTGCATTTCAGTTTAACACGTTGTTACACATTATTTTTGTCATCCCTATGACCGTTAATGATGTAAACCTATATGTTTCCTTCATAGTGGTTAGTGGCATGAGTTCCTGAAGAGAGAAGGGAGAAGAACTTTTCCTGAGAAAAGAAGTTGCATTTTCCTGTGTAAAAACCTTATAAAAAAGGAAGTTCGCAGGTTGCCTATGTATTAGGGTGCGAGAATGCCTGATTCTCGCAGGCTGCATC
>SNQJ01S0120502.1:61426-74202 GCA_010110895.2 Picea sitchensis | reverse complement strand
ATGGTATTTAGAAACACTAAATTTGGCAATTCAAATTTGATTTAAAATGTTTTAAGATCTTTTCTTGCATGGTAGTCTAAACATTTTACTTTTGTTGCTTGGAAAAAGTGCATTGCAAACGAAGGTGCCACACACCCTCTACAAAGGCACCCATGATTGAGACACTACAACCCTTTGTATGTCATGAACCCCATGACCAGTGAGTCTTGATCCATAACCACTTCATCCACTTCACATGGCTTAGAGAGGGATCACTTGGGAAACATTCCTTGACCTAGGGAAATATCTACCCAATAGGACACCTCATCAACCCTCTCATACCCAAGCTTGACAAGTTGCATAATGTCTTTGAGAACTTACTTGTTTGACCAGGTAATCTTTTATGCACATGCTTAGGTGGATTATTTATTAATTTTATCTACTCATCATGATATTATGACTTGAGATCCTTAGAGGGAATGCTTATTTTTCTTTGCAGGACCTAGTTGGTGGACAATTTTGGAAGAACAATCCTAGCTTGGGATTCCATGGGGATTCAAGCCCATAGGGTGGATGCCAAGGGCCCACTCATTGGATGAAGATTATTTTACTTTGGAGGCATAAAGGACATCACAAAGGACCTAAACTAGTCCCTATTTCCCAAACAATTCACTTGGGAGGACTAAAACGTCACCCTTGAAGGGTTGACGTCATCATTAGGGCTAGGGAATTGGTGGTGCACGTTGCTACATTGTGACACTTGGCATAGAGGATCATTTAATAGGTCATGATGACTTGGAGGAAGGCCACATTGGTCCCAACGACTTCAATTTTTTCTCCAATGAATTTGCTAAAGGGTCAAAACGTCCCTCCCAAAAGGGTGACATCACTTTTACAGTTTTCATTTGTGTAAAAAGTAAATTTTAAGTGAATTGTTTAATATTATTTTGTTACAAGGGGTAAGATAAGGGTTGTGGACCCCTTATCTTATGTTTACCATTTCTAATGTGGACAAAATATGTGAATGACATTTTGTATAAATAGAGATCAGAATATCTCATTTTAAATCATAACTCTCCCTCTTGTGAGAGGATACTTGGACTGAAATTTTCACTATATTTGGCTATTTCTCCCTTATGCTCTTGTGTATGGCTATGTTTCTTGGTTATTGGTCAGTGTAAGTAATGCATTATCCTTGGAAGGTTTTTCTCTTGCTATTGTGGTGGTTTTTCTTAGCATCTCTCCTTGAATTGGTAAGAAAATGTGTATTGTGTTATCATTTGTGTTTCAAGTCAAGCTTGATTGTTGCTAGAGCTAGGTGCGAAGCATAAGGGAAAACACCCCCACCTTAGTCTCTGTTATAATTTTTCTTATGTACGGTTAATTTAATAATGGTTTTCTAAGAGAATTATAAGTGCATACACCCTCTTAGTCTAAACCCTAGTTGGGGATACTTGCCTTGGAGAGTAAGAGGATTTACACCCCAAAGGAGGTAGTATACTTAGCTCATTATTTTCTTGACTCCATTAACCCAATCATTAGAGGTACTAGTCATCACTTTTTTCATTGGAGAAATAAAATTATTTCTTTGGGAAACATATAAATTTCATGATTTTGAAGTTGTTCCTTGTGGAATCAAATCTATGGTATAAATGCTTGCTTGAGCCACTAGGGCATCTCATTTCTCAAATTATTTTTCGATGTTGTTACAAATTTAAACTACATCCATTAGGGTTGCAGAAAACCCTAACCAAACTCTTCAATAACTCCTAATTTAACCGTTGAAAATTGCCTAAAATCTACCCACATTATCTACTAAGTACAACGCATCTTTTGGAAAGTTTTGAGAAAGTTTTAGGGGTTAAATATATTGATGTAATAATAAGTTTGTTACATCCATAAGGCTGATAAATATCACTATTGTTATGTTTTTATGACATCATTGCTTTTGTGCTAAAGTCTTGTTCTATCATTGTTGAGTTAAACTAGTTTTTACTAACTTGTCTCATGCTTATTCAATTGGACTTTTAGCGCTTATTTGTAGCCCTTATTATCTTTTGTGTATCATTGATTATTGCTGAAATTAGGGACAAAAATATTAAATTGCTTGTCCACCTAACTTTATTATATGCAAGTGTGGCTTTTCTTGTGTCTCGGGCATGTACAAACACCCTTTGCATGAATCCAAAGAGTTGGCAACCTTAGAACACCCGGATATGAGTCATCAAAGCCACTTTTCTCTTCCATCATTGACCTTTATGGGAATACTTATCTTCCTTCCCTTTCATCTATCTCAATCCCCTCAAGGTCACCAAGATCGCCTCCCTAAAGTGACCTAGTCATCCTTGAAGTGCGAGACCTATATCAAGGTGACATTGGGTATAGTGTCCCTTAGTTGTCACCACTTGATGGTTGATTCATTCTTTACCCAACCTACAACTTGTTGGAGTCATTTTCGGGGAGGATTTTGAATCCTCTTCATGCCCTACTGACATTTTGTAAAGCTTCCCTCCCAAAGCCTTTATCCCTTATCTTGTTTGGCGACTCCATTGAAGAATGTTCCCTTTTCCACCCTTGATAAGTTTCACTTGAAGCTTGTTTGGCGACTTCACTTTCCACGAACCCACCTTTCCCTCTTTCCCCCTTTCCCTCCTTTGGTGAGACTTGATCTCACCTGGAGACTCCATTGAGGTGTCCTTTCAGTCAATGAAATTATCGCACCATGGCATGAACCCTCATCCAAAACTTTTTATGACTCGAAGATGGAATTTTTACAGATGGAAAAGGAAAAGGTTGCTAATAAATATGCTAAGGAACTGATGAATTGTATAAGAGAGTTATTTCCTTCCTTTGACGATGAATAAGTTCTCGAAGAACAATATGAAGAAAGTTACCAAGAAGATATCGATGAGTTTTCTCATGTTGAACATCCGGATGATACATTTGACGAAGACGATGCAATCGCATTTTCCCTTCCACTTAATGAAGACATACATGCCTTTACTCCTCCTGCACAAGAAGAAAAAGGGATGGTCACTTTTGTTGATGGTCTTGTGAGAGAACCTTTATGTATGGTTGATGAGCATATATACACTTTCATACAGATTGGCAGATGCAGGTGAGATTTGGGTCATCTCATTTTCAATAAAGACCCCATTTACAACATTGAGGATAGCCCTCAAGAAAGGGGGTTTGAGTTGTCATGTTCAAAGGATTTTTTTTCATGCATATATGATTCATATGTTTGGGAGATTGATGATGACATGATTACAGATTTATTCAAGGACTGTCATCCACTTTCATCCTCAATTTTGGAGGAATACCAAGACATGGCCACCTCAGAGCGATCAGAGGCTCGATATACAAAGAGGAAGTACTTTCATATTGAGGATTTCTACATGGATTGAAAGACAAAAAGGGCACACTTTTCTCTTCTTAGACCTAAGCATGTCCCTTACCTCATTTTCTCTTCTTAATGAAATCATGAGGTCTTCTTGGGACCTCTCATATATTCTCAGTCTTCAGGAAGAAAAAATCATGTTCAGGAGGATGAAGATGAGCCTTCGTCTACATACAATAGTGCCCTTCAAGGATGGATTGATCAAGGTTGTGGTTGTCACTTCAGGCATGATTCCTTGCATGATCAGAGTTTTGGGTATTCTTTCCAACATGATTTCCTCCCCCCCACCCATCTCCATGAGTTTCATTTCACGATTGATTATATATCTATTTACACTCATGATCATTACATGCTTGACTTATCTTTGTTGNGGTCAATTGATTACATTGGTTGTATGACTTCACCTGACATCATCTATCGCCTGATCTTCAGGGCCCTGAGGCCCCTAGGTAAGTAGGTAAGTCGTTTTGATTTCTTGCATTTGCATCTTGATTTCTCATATTAGTTTAGATGCATTTCATATTTCATTTTTCTCTACTTGCATACTGATTTCATGCTTAGTTTAGAAGTTTTTGAAAAAATGTTAAAATTTTATTTTCTAGATGAGTTTTATTTTTGGATTTTTATGGACGAAGGGTGATAGCACCACGATAGATGCTCTGATGTTTTTGTCTGAGTTTTGTTGGGAAGTATACCAGGAGATGTTGTGGTTCTCATGCACTCTACAGAGAAAACATGTACCCAAGTAGGAGCCAGATGTTATCTCCATTTTGTGGGATAACTAAGGAGATGATGTCTTGAGGTCCTCAGGTTGAAGATATGGAGTACCGAGAGACTACATGATCAATAGTGTCCACTTTCATAGATGGAGACCCTTCTCACCACCACAGAGGTCAGGATTTTCATGATGGCATCCACCACACTCGCTCACTTTTGGAAGGCAATGGGCCTTGCTTCATGAGGTACAAGTCAGGTATTATGGTGACTGTCATTTCAATATTTGAGGCATTTTGAGTATGTTGTATCTTAGACTGCTTTATATTTCATGACATATGCTTGGAAATTATGCCTTTTTCCTTGTTTCACCTTGGTGGTTGACATTGTGCCCTAGTAAGTGGTCTTCCTTGGGAATGGGTTTTATACTAGGAAATCCCTTGAAGATCCATCATACTTCTCCCAACCATACTTACTACTTTCCATCACTTAAAACCCCCCATTTTCTTATCTCTTGGGATTTCTAGTTGTATTGACCCAATAAGGGGTTGTTTCTCATTCTATGGGAAGAAGGGGATGAAGGCCCAGAGGGGTTGTTTTTGGTTAAAAATATAAAATACTATGTATAAACATTCCATATGTTTTGCCCAAGGATCCCCTGAGAAAGCAATGTAACACTTCTTTATAAGAAAAGGGGGACCCACAAGAGTAAGTGATTATGAATTCTTAAAGGGCTAGTTGGAGGATAGCAGGTATCATCATGAGTCAACCTATCATGATCATGGGTATCTAGTAGTATGACATTACCATCATCTAGTCACCAAGTGAGGGTAATGACTCTCAGTTGCATGGTTGAGAGAAATGGGTTCTCATCACGAGCCATCCTTCTCATTACTGAAAGATACTTGTGAGTGACATTGTCATTATGTAGACACCACTCCAGGGTTGTGGCCTTCAAATTTTCCTTTAAAACATGGAAGAAACAAATAATGGAAAGAGGATGGGATTGAAAAAAGTGCATTGCAAATGAAGGTGCCACACACCCTCTACAAAGGAACCCATGAATGAGACACTACAACCCTTTGTATGTCATGAACCCCATGCTCAGTGAGTCTTGATCCATAACCACTTCATCCATTTCACATGGCTTACAGAGGGATCACTTGGGAAACATTCCTTGACCTGGGGAAAGATCTACCCAATAGGACACCTCGTCAACCCTCCCATACCCAAGCTTGGAAAGTTGCATAATGTCTTTGAGCACTTACTTGTTTGATCGAGTAATCTTTGATGTGCATGCTTAGGTGGCTCATATATTAATTTGATCTACTCATCATGATATTATGACTTGAGATCCTTGGAGAGAATGATTTTTTATATTTGTAGGACCTAGTTGGTGAACAATTTTGGAAGAAAAATCCTAGCTTGGGATTTCATGGGGATTCAATCCCATAGGGTGGATGATAAGGGTCCACTCATTAGATGAATAATATTTTCCTTTGGAGGCCTAAAGGACATCACAAAGGACCTAAACTAGCCCCTACTTCCCAAACAATTCACTTGGGAGGACTAAAACGTCACCCTTGAAGGGTTGATGCCATCATTAGGGCTAGGGAATTGGTGGTGCGAGCTGCTACATTGTGACACTTGGCATGGAAGAGACTTGAATATTTCATGATGACTTGGAGGAAGGGCTCATTGGCCCCAACGACTTCAAATTTTTCTCCAATGAATTTGCTAAAGGGTCAAAACATCCCTCCCAAAAGGATGATGTCACTTTTACGGTTTTCATTTGTGCAAAAAATAAATTTTAAGTGAATTATTTAATATTATTTTGTTACAATGGGGTAATATAATGGTTGTGGACCCCTTATCTTATGTTTACCCTTGCTAATGACATTTTGTATAAATAGAGATCATAAGATCTCACTTTAAATCATAACTCTCCCTCTTGTGAGAGGATACTTGGACTAGAATTTTTGCCATCTTTGNTAATATAATGGTTGTGGACCCCTTATCTTATGTTTACCCTTGCTAATGACATTTTGTATAAATAGAGATCATAAGATCTCACTTTAAATCATAACTCTCCCTCTTGTGAGAGGATACTTGGACTAGAATTTTTGCCATCTTTGAATATTTATCCCTTGTGCTCTTTTGTGTGGCTATCTTTATTGGTTATTGGTTGGTGGAAGTAATTCACTAGCTTTGGAAAGATTTTCTCTTGCTATTGTGGTGGTTTGTCTTAACATCTCTCCTTGAATTGGTAAGAACGTGTGCATTGTGTTATCATTTGTGTTTCAAGTCAATGTTGATTGTTGTTAGAGATAGGTGGGAAGTATAAGGGCATACACCCCCACCTTAGTCTCCATCATAATTTTTCTTAAGTATTGTTGATTTAATAACAGTTTGCTAAGATAAGTATAAGTGCATACACCCTCTTAGTCTAAACCTTAGCTAGGGATACTTTCCTTGGGGAGTAAGAGGATTTACACCCCCAAGGAGGTAGTACCTCTTGCTCATTATTTTCTTGAGACCATTAACCCAATCATTAAAGGCACTAGTCATCATTTTTTGCATTGGAGAAATAAAATTATTGCTTTGGGAAACGTGAATTTTTTTTATTTTGAAGTTGTTCCTAGTAGAATCAAATCTATGTTATAAATGCTTGCTTGAGCCACCAAGGCATCTCATTTATCCAATTATTTTTATCTGTTGTTACAAATTTAACCTACAGCCATTAGGGATGTATAAAACCCTAACCAAACTCTTCAATAACTCCTCATTTAACCATTGAAAATTGCCTAAAATCAGCCTACATTATCTACTAAGTACACCGTATATTTTGGCAAGTTTTGAGAAAGTTTTAGTGGTTAAATATATTGATGTAATAATAAGTTTTTTACATCCATAAGGCTTATAAATATCACTATTGTTATGTTTTTATGACAACTTTGCTTTTGTGCTAAAGTCTTGTTCTATCATTGTTGAGTTAAACTAGTTTTTACTAGCTTGTCTTGTGCTTATTCAATTGGACTTTTAGCACTTATTTTGCAGCCCTTATTATATTTATGTATCATTTAGTATTTATAGAATTAAGGATAACAAGATTAACTTTCTTGTCCACCTAATATTACTATATGCAAGTGTGGTTTTTCTTGTGTCTCGGGCAGGTACAAACACCCTTTGTAGGCATCCAAAGACTTGGAAACCTTAGAACACCCGGAGATAAGTCATCAAAGATACTTTTTTCTTACATCATTGACCTTTAGGGGGATACTTATATTTCTTCCCTTCCATCCATCTCAATGCCCCCAGGGTCACCGAGATCGCCTCCCTAGAGTGACCTAGCTATCACCCTTGAAGCGTGTGACCTATATCGAGGTGACATTGGGTATAGTGTCCCTTAGTTGTTTCCACTTGGTGGTCGGTTCAGTATTTTCCCAACCTACAACTTGTGTGATAACATCTCCAACAATTACATAGTCGAATTACAATGATGGTTGCCAAAAAATTCCAAAATGTGGAATGTTTAGAATTGTCCCTTTTATGTTCTTGCTTTTTACTAACTTTTATAAATTGATGACAATCCTGGGGTTCATGAAATTTGAATATTTGAATTGAATATAGTAATTTTTATATGATTGGGACTTATGGAGTTTGTATGTGGAAAATGCAAGCGCAAAGGCCAACATGGTATTGGTTCTGACTATGAGGCTTGCCTCCCTATTTATTAAAATTTATACCATCCTCGACATATGATTTGATTTGTTGTAGAGACGATAAATCCAATTTATTATATGTATAAATCACTTTGCTTAATGTTAACATAAAAATGGTTCACCCTTATAAGGATCAAAAGACCATACATATGGGTGAATTAATGGATAGTGGATAATGCAAGAGTGCATCCAATGGTGGATATTGGCATGCAAATAATACCAAACTTATCTCCATCTAAATACTACCATTGACATTAGAAGTCATTTTTCCAAGAATTAGCTTATTATTGTTTGAGTGATAGTGACCCAATCTAGTGAATACGGATATTTCTAAAAGTCAATATTGAAGGCTTGCTAATTGATAGTTTCATGTTGAGGGTGACGTGATTTGGTGGTATAGAGTACAACACATCCAACAAATTAAGATGATTTGTTCCCTTAAGTTTAGAGATAACCATATTTTTATATGTTGCTCAATTTATGTTCTTAAGCCCTCACTTAGTTTGCATTTCTATGTAGTGAATGGTATGTGATTTCATGCCTAGTATGGAAAGTGCTACTATTTTCTTTTCTTTTTTTAATATTATGGGCAACATTTAATTATCAGGTTTTGTAACATCCCACTATAATCCCGAGTTTAATTAATACTTAATGTAGATATAATGTGTGGCTACAACCAAGAGATGTATATGTGAAATTTGTTTCTGAATGTTAATAATAAAAAATATGATTCTAGTTGCCAAGGGGACATTGATAGAGATGGGGGATGAATTAATCCACAAGAGAGGGGAGGGTCTAGGATAATTCCTAAGAGGGATCCAAGGGGGAATTACCCATGTACATTAATTCAACCCACATTTTTGAATTTTATTATCATTATGTATCAAACTCTATTTTTCGATTGAGTGTTGCCAAAGCCAATCATTGAATACATGTAAGAGGGTGGGTGTGAGAGGTCACAACCGAAAGTTATTGGGAACATAGGGGTTGAGTACAATCAACTTGGGGAAGTGTGTGAGTCAAGTAAGAAAGCCAAAGGAGAGAAATTTACATGGGCAGCTACAACAGTTTGAGACAGTCAATGTTTCGGCATGAGTAGGAGGTAGAGAGTAGAAAAAGAGAGCTCAGAGATGGAGCATCCATGGAGGGCGAATTATAAAGCATGATGGAGCATTTTTGGAGTGTATTGAAGTTGAATACCAAAGATCCAAGTCGTTAGGCTTGAAGAGTGAACTCCTATGTGAGTTGCACTGTAACAACAAGTGTTTGCTGCTATTTTTGTTGGTAGCTTTCCTAGCAATGATTTCCCTTGAGTTTCCCAAATGAGAGATTCCTTGTTACATGTGCCAGAGAGACCTTGATAAACAAATGGGATTCCCAATGAACTGAGATCAGTGAAGGGTACATTCCTTGGGTTGGGAAAGTAGAGAGGAAGAGAGCTAGTAGAAAATTGGGATAGTTGTAGGATAATGTCAATGAATTATGAGTTTTCTAAGTTGTGAGTAGGAAGTGAGAGACCACCCTCTTTTGTGGATTACTAGCCTGAGATCGAGGGTGACTTGTTGTTGATATTTGGAACAACAAGTCTATGGTTAGGTGGAATGTCCATCCCAAGCAGTTGGTTGCAAAACTGAATTAAAAGAAAGTGTTTTATCTTTTTGATGTGTTATATTTATGGGTTGTGATTGTTGTGTTTTACCCTAGGTATGACAGTGATTTATATGTTGTTGCATGTGAGTTTACTAGCTGCATTTCATATTGTTTTTAGCATGTTGTAGATGCATCTAATTAATGGTAGTAGAAAACAGTGAAATATGTATGTAATTCATAGATGATAAGTTATAGGAAATCAAATAGTTAGCTGAAATTTAATTTTTATGAGTATTATGCACCGTAATGTTCCTCCATTGGACTGGGGGACATTACAGATTTGTCCGTGCTTGAACTTATAATATGTTGTATACTTGCTTTACTAGATTCTATTTTATTTTTTTAATTGCAACAATTATGTTATGAAACAAATACTTAATATAACACAATAAACCAGAGTACACACCATGTACACTAAATGCTAGTGTGGAGAAAAACTCCAATATAGATAAGAGATATGAGTTACACAATAAATTTTTAAAGAATAGGGGAACCTCCTCCAAACACCCAATACATTCATTCATCCAAATCACATGTTTCTCAATAATCACTACATGATTTCTATATATACATATTCACGCATTGCACATGTGGCCCATTTATTAGGCCAACCATTATTACATATGCATTTAACCTCATATATTCCCTCCTTTGGATCATATCAAATTCATCTTGGGTTTTTGTGTTCTTAGTCTAAATGTCTTCCAATCTTGGGAGCTTCAATGCCCCTAGCTCAGTGAATGAGCTTGACAAGTTTGTTGATTCGATTACTATAATTTGAGGGCATAGAGTCCCTTACCTTTAGCATATCAATTGATAGGAATGAATTTAAAATAAATCGATTGCAAATGGGTATTTAGAATATCATCAATCTTGAGTCTTTGGTCTTCCATAAACCCAATGTATGTTGGTGCAATTTGCAATACCTTCTATGCATGTTTTGGAGTAAACATGCATATTTTTAAGGATTCATATTTGGTTTAATATGAAATCCTAAGTTAAAATATGAAGTTGATTAATATTTCGTATGAAACCCTTCATTAATTTGAATTATGAAACCCTTAGTCAATTTGAATTTTTGTTGTTTTTTTAGGCATGAAAATTTCCAATCTATTTAGCATTTTCCATAGCTATAAAGAAAGGGTTATTCCCTTTCATTACTTTAAAGGCTAGTGTAGGGAATGATCCATTGCATTCATGCATTAGCTTTTTTCTCAACTATTATCCCATAAAAACACACATAGCTTTTTTCTCAACTATTATCCCATAAAAACACGCATAAATTTCATAGTGAGAATGTGCATACAACATTATAAATATAATGAAATTATAATAACTATGGTTTATTGTGTTTATGCTTACTTGTGATGGATTTTTCCCTTGTGTTTTTGGATGGTATTGTTGTTTATTTGTTGATATTTCCTAGATTTAATGCAATGAATAGATAACAATAGAGTCTCATTGTGATTTTGAACAATAAGTGATTTAAATCCCTATGGTAAACTATCTCAACCTACTAAACTTGGTTGATGATGAGAGTTCCAAATTTAAACAACAAAAAAATAATGATTTGTCCAAATTTACATGGCCAAATTCCGGCCAAAAAACCCAAAAAATAAAAGATTTAACCAAAACCATAAAATAATATTTTTTAATCATTATTTTACATTATATTTCAAAAATAAATAATAAAATGAATAAAAATTATTAATAAAACATTTAATATTTTTATCATTAAATATGTTTCAAACTAATTTATTAAAACCAAATCAACATGTTTCAATCTAATTTATTAAAACCAAATCAACATGAAATTAACAATCACAATATAAATATTGTAATATAATTTTTAAAAATTTATTTTACAATATATCTCAAAAATAAATAACAAACTGAATAAAAATTATTAATAAAACATTTAATATTTATAACATTAAACATATTTCAAACTAATTTATTAAAACCAAATCTACATTAAATTAAGAATGATAATACAATTTTTGAAAAATTGCAATCTCTAACATCCGCTCAAACCACAACTACATTGGCCAATTCCAATTTATAAACAGATGTAAGCCCATTATCTACATAAGATGTTATGGACTCCTCAAATCCGCTAACACGAACTTTCTTGTTGGGGCCATAAGATATCAATGACCCACAACGATTCTCTGCTATACGAATGTAATTATGTGACTAAAATCATCGTCATTCTTACATTTCACATAAAAGTCGCTAATCGTGAGAGCAGAAATTTCACATACTTGTTTCCTTGTAAGATATGTACAAGTAATGTGAGTGGGGTTACAAGGAAATTTCTTTTCAATGAAACCAAAGGTCAACGTGCCTTCTTCTTCATCGGGTACACTTAACCAAGACACCAAAATTGCAAACATGAATTCATCTTCTGAGTAGAAAAGCAAAAGATGAATTCCTGGTGGGAAACACGAAATCTTTAAAGATCCACACAGTACAGGAAGGTCGTCTTCGTCTTCATCTTTATCTTATTGTGGGTCCGAAATGATATTCTACATGTCACCGGTTTGCATGTGAACTAAGGAACGCATTTTCTTTTGTCTGCCATCTTCTTTACATCTCCATCATTAGCCATCCATGAGTGGTTAAAGTTGAACAAGCTCTCCATTTCCTTTAGTGAAGCATCTTCTTTTCTTTATATATAATATTAGTATTCTTTTCTTCATCTTCATGTTAATACCTTATCTTCTGCTTTGACGTTGAGTAGAAAAGCAAAAGATGAATTCCTGGTGGGAAACACGAAATCCTTAAAGATCCACACAGTACAGGAAGGTCGTCCTCGTCTTCATCTTTACCTGACTGTGGGTACGAGATGATATTCTACATGTCACTGTTTTGCATGTGAACAAAGGAACGCATTTTTCTTAAGATGAATCCAGTGTCCATGGCATCTTTTCCTATAATACCTTATCTTTTGCTTTCACTGAGTAGAAAAGCAAAAGATGAATTCCTGGTGGGAAACACGAAATCCTTAAAGATCCACACAGTGCAGGAAGGTCGTCTTCGTCTTCATCTTTATCTTATTGTGGGTCCGAGATGATATTCTACATGTCACCGGTTTGCATGTGAACGAAGGAACGCATTTTCTTTTGTCTGGCATCTTCTTTACATCTCCATCATTAGCCATCCATTAGTGGTTAAAGTTGAACAAGCTCTCCATTTCCTTTAGTGAAGCATCTTCTTTACTTTATATATAATATTAGTATTCTTTTCTTCATCTTCATGTTAATACCTTATCTTCTGCTTTGACTTTGAGTAGAAAAGCAAAAGATGAA